>JAOTQJ010180053.1:0-23376 GCA_025642045.1 Solanum sejunctum
TGGGATGGGATGGCATCATGGCATGTGAGTGCTGGGCCGAGTTCGCCCTGGCTCACGGGAGTGCGTGGCACCATCGCTTCAGCTCCATAAACGGGCATGATGACCTCTATGCTTTATTCTTTATAATGCGTGAACGCTTGGCACCTTAGCCCTGGTTCATGTAGATCGTTTGAGGGTTTGTGTTGGAGATTGGAGATTTGAAACTTCTGGTGTTATGCTGTGGTATGGTGCGCGTTTGGAGGTCGCCATCGTTCCCGTTCGATAGGCATTATTTTGATGTTTGAACAAATAAATGTTTTGATGTTGACATACAGGTTTGACTTTTATATCTTCTTATTTGGATTACTATTTTCACTTACACTTTGGGCTTTCTGCTTTACATGCTTGGTACATATTTCGTACTGACCCCCTCCTTTCGGGGGCTGTGTTCATGCTCGCATGTACAAACGAACAGGCTAAAGGATCATCTTCATATGACCTCCGTCTATCGTTGAAGTGCTCCCTAGCATCAGGAGTAGACCGTTTGGTATATGTTTGTATACGTTCGGTTTGTATTTTGCATTTATATATATATATATATATATATATACTCGAGGGTGTGACGGGGCCCTGTCCCGTCATGTTGTCCAGTTTCTGTACATAGAGGTCTGTAGATACATGTGGGTGTGGGAAATTATGTTGGTATGATCTCGTTTATATGATATGTTTGTTGGGCGGCTCTGCCGCAATGATGACCTTATCGGCCCACGTATGTGTATGTATATCTGTTCTTATGGCAATATTTGGTGCTGTTTTGTTCGCTCTTTGCAGGTGGGGTTGGTTAGAAAAACAGAGGAAACTCTGTCGAAATTTTGTGAAATCCCTTAGCGGTCGTAAATGGAGATTCAGTATAAGTGTTTCTCTGGGTGCCCTATCGGCACCATTCACGGCCCCTGGGTTGGGTCGTGACATGAAACCTTTATCAAGTAGCTCTTGGAGTTGGACCTTCAATTCAACTCAGCTGGAGCCATACGATATAGAGGAATAAAGATAGGTTGAGTGCATGGCATTAAATCAACACTGAACTCAATTTCTCTCATCGAAGGTAACCCAGGTAAGTCTTCTGGAAACACATCAACAAATTCTCGCACAACTAGAACACTATTGATAGTAACATCCTCCCCTCGAGTATCATGGACAATAACAATAAAACCAAAGCACCCATGATTTATCATTCGGTGTGCGTTTACATAAGATATTATCTTCCCCTAAGTTAAAGGAGTCATACCTTTTTATACTAAAGATGGTTCTCCGGGGAAATTAAAATGTACTAGTTTAGCTAATAATCAACCAAAACATAACATGACGATAACCAATCCATGCCCATAATTACATCAAAGTTAGATAGTAATAACTCTAATAAAGCAACTATTATGTCCTTACCCTCCACAAATATAACTCAATCTCTATACACTCTATCCACTGATAAAGTCTCCCTAACTAGATTCATAACCATATATGGCACATTAAGTGTCTTAACTTGTTCTAAAGATATGTCAAAAGATGGAAATACATACAAATACATAGAATAAGGTTCAATAAAAGCATATGCCTCATGAGAATTGATATTAATAATACCAGTGACTACAACATTCGATCCCTCGACATCCTATCTGGCCAAAGCAAATAATCATAGTGGTCCACCTACTCCTTGAGCTACCTGTGCACCCTATTAACTTGTTCCACGAGCACCATATAGAGCGACCCTAGTTAGCTGAATATGAGCCTGAGTATCTACCACATTTCTTTTTACCTATATAGTAGCTTGACTAGTACAAGATTATCCCTTAGTACAGAAGTTAGCAATATGACTTCTTTCACCACAAGTAAAACAAGGACAACAAATACCAAAGCAGCAACCACTGTAATTCCTACCATAATTAGAACACCTTGGATGTTGTCCAGAGTGGAAAGAATATCAGCCTTCTTCTGCATCTATTATTGGCCTTGTCTAGCTGGATAACCACTATTAGAAGATTGCGCCACTGAATCTGACTAAGTAGGCCTAGACTGCCCATGATGAAATCCACTCTTGCCACTAGATGGAGCACCACTGAAGCCACCAGTATTACGTGTCTTTTTTGTTTCTCGCTCCATTTTCTCTATCTCCCAATAGGACTCGCAACTAAGAGCAGTGTCAACTACATCTGAATATGTACCATTTGCATATCTCATATCATAAAACCACAGTAACGAAACTCTAGTCTATCCACAAATCATCTCATTTTTGCTCCCTTGGATCTACTATCAAAAATGGGACATACATGGACAATTTAGTGAACTCGGCCTCATACTTTCTAACTATCAAATTGCCCTAACACAAATCATGGAACTGACATCTCATATCATCTTGTCTGCACAATGGAATAAACCTATCCTTAAACATTGCTGAAAACTCTGACCAAGTGATAGGTGGTGGCCTTCCTTCTCTAACTCTCTCAATAGAAGTCCATCATGCCTCTGGAGATCCTAAGAGCATAAAAATGGCAGATTCCACACCACGAGTCTCCTTCAACCCCAATGTAGTAAGTATCTTTCACAATAATCAAGGAACTTTTGAGGCTCAATAGAAGCTGGTGTCGCATCAAACTTTGGTAGCTTAAAGTCTATGAAATTCTTAAGATCTTTAGGTTGCCATGTAGTTGCAACTAGATGAGCAACTTGTTGAGGGGCCAAATATGGTGTCTGGGTCGCATCAAAATTTAATTGATCCTATTCCTGCACTACTGTAGTAGTCTGAGGAGCTAATGTTTCTCCCTGGTTAGGTACCAATACTTCTAGCACATTCATCAACCTCATCACAATATTGGAAGGTAAGGTGACAGTAGGAGTAGCCACTGGCATTGTCTGTGGGGCTTCTTGAGCAATTTGTTTCTGCACTTGCTCTGGAGAAGCAGATCGGGTATGTCCTTCATTCGTAACTCCTGATTGAGGAGCACTAGAAGTCCTAGTCGGAGCTCTTATATGATGAGTCTTACCTTTACTGCCACTAGAGCTAATACAATGTCCCCCACTATAGCCATTAGTTGCATTAGATTGAACAGCAGAGAAAGAGCCACGTGTCTTAGCCATGTGCAAAAAATATTTAAAAGTTAAACTTGGTTCAACTTAATGCATGAATAAGGAATAAAAAATGAGAATACATCCTAAATGTTTAGTACCATCAAGGTCATAAGTATGGGCGTCTACATATCCATGAACAAGACTTTACCAAACAATGCTCTATGATCCGAGACTTAAAACTTAGTCTCTGATACCAACTTTGTCACATCCCAAAATACCCTCTAGATGTGACTGGCACCCAGTCACACTATTTGTCGCTAGAACGAAATATTCATACACACCCAAACTATCCAAACACTAATATATTATGTGCAACTCCAAAACTGGTCAATACACATAACAATAGAGTTTAACTAGCGAACCAAAATTTGCATATCAATTTATGAAAGGAAAAGGTTACTTAACAAAAGTATCTCTACCCCAAATCCCATAATAAACTATTATAGATAGAGTGAAGTAGCAGCTTTCACGAATAATGTGAAGGCTCACCTCAGCAATAGGGTCCACAGACATGGACTCGTGAGCCACAAGTATCACCCTCAACAATAGTATCTGCATTGACATGCAAGTAAGGAATGAGCTATATATAAATATAACTCAGTAAGATCCTTGACTCGGTACTTTAATACCCCTGGAACAAGAGTTATAAAATACATCTGCACAATGGATATACATAAATAATATACACATGAATATACTTCATTATAAACTTAATAAGTTCAAATAAATGTTCAAAGGGGGTCACTACATGTCTTATTCAATCCATACTCAAAAACTGTCATAAACGACAACGAAAGAGATCAACCCATCACCCCGACAAGTCCAAGGTAGCATGTTAATGCTCTTAGAATATACTATGACAGTGTGTACTAATCCCCTAACATATTATGCCAGCATGGCTATGCCTCTAACATATTTCGGCAGCTAAGTATGCCCCTAGTAACCATATCACAATAATAAAGAAGGGTATTCAACATCACACCACATATTACTCATGAAAATATTTGATATTCTTCTCAAAATTAGCATATCTAGGGCTTATTAAAGAAACATCAACTCTTTCAATCACATGCTTGTCCCAACACATACACCAGATAGAGAAAATATATTTTTCAAAGCATATTTGAAAAGCAAGCACTAAAGCTTAAAATCTTACTTACCTTGCCAATGACAAGTTCCACCACCCTGCACGCGTATAACACCCACGAAAACAACCCCTACTTTCCTCAATCGATGAAAAAAATATTAATTATTGATATAAATTATATTATCCAAACTCAAGTCTCAATATTTCTAGTTTTCAAGTTTATGGTTAAACCTTAATACCCATTATCTTAGACTATAAATTAAAAGTAAAGGTATTCTTAATCTCATAGTTAAACTTAATTGATGGAAATTCTATTAAATATGCATTCAACTAACAAGAGCATACAATAAACAAGAACATACCTACACTTTATCACCCGAAACAGTGGTACATAGATCAAGTCAATTCTGTATATGAATTTCCTAAATTACCTTGTGAGTTGTGTGTTTTCTTCAAAGAGAAAAGAACGAAAGAACAATTCTTTTCTATCTCTATTTTGTGCACAAGTCAGAAGCAGAAAAATAATGCGCTACTTCTTTTGTTGAAAAAAAATATAAGGGCTATTACAAACATAATTAAATTCACATTTAAAATCATAATATAAATCACTTATACATGCATATTCATAATTCCATAAACCTAATGTAGTCATCATATTATTTTTTAAATCAACTTAAAATAATCAAAGAAGTGTATCTCATACATTAATTGAATTTAATAAGCAAGCCAATTGAAAACCCAACTTTAAAGTAAGTAAAATTCATGAAAAAGTTCTAGAAACGTTTTGGGTCTCTTTGGTTGAAAGGAACCAAATATCAAACCCACATACCTAGACCCAATAAAGAAATCACAAGAGAAATTTGAAGAAGAATGGTGTTTGCCTTAATTCCCAAGCTTGAATTCCACAAGAGTTCTTAAGAGGAGTGTGAGAGTGTTTTATCAAATGTGAGGAGTGATTTTGAATGTTAGGAATAGGGATTAGGTTATTAGTAAACCTTAAGATAGCATCTTTAGTCCCAAAGTTGATGTTGCAACATCCTCGATGCAATGCTACTATTAGAATTCCCCGTCTTTATCTTCGGACTGCCATAAGTCTTCATGTCATTCCCTTATGGTATTCTCTAGAGTTTTCCCCCTTTCCATGCCTAAGAAGTAATGATGAAGTTGGCTATCCTTGCTCCCTCTTGGCTTCCTTCGATGGTTTCTCCTCTGACTACTTTTCCTCTTCACGGGTGTGGAACACGACAATGGCTTTTTACCCTGGAACCCCTTCACAAGCCGCAAGGCTGACAGTTGACCTTGTCACTCTGCCTTAGGCATTTTTACTAAGGCACCATGTAGGATCCTCCTTGCTCCATGATCATGAGTTGTTGGAGGTAGGGATCAATGACACTTGGCATTTCCAAAAATATTCCTACCCAAGAATGATGTTGAAGAGATCTATCAGAGAAATATGGAAGTTGGTTTAGACGTAACTCGCCCAACGCTATATCGACTCTCTGAGCAACTCAACAAACAAGAGTCATTTCGCACATTGACCAACCTAAGTTGGGCATTACTTGTGTTATATTTTAGCCCAAACTTTGTTGCTGTAGACTTAGTCACGATTTTAGCCTCTGGGCTTGAGTCGATAATGGGACAAACAAGTCATCCATTGATCATCATATCAACATATTACATAGGACACACCTTCGACTTCTCTAGTTTCCTCGTGATAGCTTTGCATAACCTAATCACGCAAACCCGAGCACTACCTGAATCTTCCCCCGATTTGGGTGCCTCCTTATGTGCCTTTTGCTCATTTCATTCCTGTAGTATGGAGCCAAGGCTCTTCAGTTCAGGGAACTTCTTGTAAGTAAATGACCTCCCACATATATAGAATTAAGCTCTTTCTCGGGTTATGCCTTGCCCTCTCCGCTACTTTGTAATTTGGACCTCCTATTATTAGACCTACTGGTGTCATGATACTTGGGATATGGCTACCAACCCTTGCCTTTGCCACCTATCTCCCCCATCTTTGTCATGACTATCATCCGAGTCTTCTCCCTAGACTTTATCTAGTCTCTCATGTTAAGAGCCTGTCAAAGCCTTTGCTTGTGTGATGGCCTCATCAATGGTCCTAACTTTTTGGCACTCCAGCTCTATCTCAACCCATTTATGTAGGTTGTCCATGAAGTGGAAAATCATAGCATCATCAGTGAGGTTGAGGATCTGGATCGTGATGGTAGTAAACTCCTTCATGTAGGCCCTTGTGCTACTTGTCTACCTCAACTCCTTGAACTTTCATTTCCCCTAATAGATGACGTTGTTCAGGAAAAAGGCCTTCTTGAACTCAACCTTGAAATACTTATATGTATCGATGGTCCATTACCCCTTCCCCATTTCCGACTCCTTTCTTTTCCACCACAGCATGCCCATCTCCTTCAAATACAACATAGCTGTGTTGACCTTCATCTCATTGCTCCTTACCTTGTTAAACTTGAAGTAATTCTCCAAGTACCACAAGAAGTTTTCCACCTCTTGCATTTCATGGATGCCTTTGGAGACTGGTGGCTTAGGAGCCTCAATCTTGGCCTGCCTTTCTCTAGCAATCCCCATGAAACTCTCATCAGCCATGCCTTCCTCAAGTGTCCTCAGGCTTGCCCTCAAAGCCGATGGTGGCTGCCATAGTCTTCATGGTGGCGCTCATGGCCTCCATCTTGCTCAGTGCCTCCATGAGTTGGCATTATAAGGAAGTAATGGTCTCCCTCAGCTCATACTCTACAACCTGAAGTCCGCCCAATGCTTTTCGGATGCTACCATTTTCTTTAAGTTTGAACTCCACTAAGATCTAAAACTTGCCATCGAACTGACTCAAGCACTTACCTAAGAACTCCACCAGCTTGCCTGGCAGTATCCACCTTCATGACCCATCCTTGGTCAAGTGTACCATCGGTGGGATCTTTGCCTCGCTTATCATCACTCAACTCAGCGGTCGAGAATGAGTGGGTTGTTATGGCTTCACTTGCAATTGATTCGACTGACACCTCGTTAATCTTTGTGAAGATTTTCCTCCCCTTTCATTTCTTGCCAATATCCAGCATAACATTGTTGGTGTTGGTAATGCTGACATCTCTTTCACTTGCCATGCATCCCTTAGTTCAAACCTGCTCTGATATAACTCTGTCACGGACTTAGACTTTGACTAAGACTTTTGTGCAACACTTGACAACTCACTCACGATTCTTTCACTATCTTGCAAGCTCAAGTAAGCCTTTTCAAATAAGATCGCTAAGGAAACACTAGATTAAGAAGATAAGAGAGCTTTAGAAAGCTCTTTAGACCATTTTGAAGATTGCTACAACTTTCTTGGATGGTTTGTACAAATGTGTGGCCCTCCTATTTGTACTACTAACTAGGGGCCAAAGTGTAAGTAATTAGTCCCTCACTTATATACACTTTGTTACCCTCCCTAAAATCTTCCGTACCACTCTAGAGAGAACTAAGGGCTACAAGATATTTTTATACAGTTCTAGAATCTTCCATGACTACATTCTTCTATATTTCTCTAAGACTTCTCAAGATTCTCCTACAATATTCTAGAGTCTTCTAGGAGCTTCAAGGTTTGTCCGTAATATTCTAGAGTATTCCAGAAACCTCTCCAAGACTCTAATTCCCTCTCCTTGACTCAAGATTCTTCCCTTATTTTTAAGAAAAAGTGGCGGCCTGTCACACAAAGTTCACCTATACGGAGGGCTCCATGGGCCGTTTAGAGTCACACGGTCTGTGTGACTGCCCGTACTCTATCACTTGGAGAAATTGTTATGGAAAGAGAGCCATACATCTGGCCATATGACAAGTGGTAAGCCATACGACCAATGAGACTAGCCGTACCCCATTACTTAGTGCAAAATATCATTGGTTCAAGGTTAAGGCTATGCACATGGGTCGTACAAGCGTTCGTATGAAGGTACCAAGTTAGTGATTCCAAATTTTAAATATAATTTTGGGAAGAACTTTCATGAAACCCCACCCCCATGATTCGTAAGATTCCACATGGCCCGTATGGGTGCCTATGTGGGTTACCTTAGAAAAATGGAGGCAATACAGCATAGGAGAGCTTTACAAAAATGGGCATAACTTCTTCATTCGAACTCCAAATAAGCTGAAAACAGATGTGTTTGAAAGATAACTCGAAGATCTTCAATTTTATAGTTATGGGCCACCAAGTTTGTTGTATGCTAAGAGATATAACCATTTAAAGTTGACCCCTCTATCGGTTCTTTTGAGAAGCTTAGCCAATGGAATTCCTTTGAACTTGGCTTGATATAAGGGACCCATAATGACCCTAAAACATATGAATGAGCTTGTATTGAATGGTTGAAAGAGAGCTTAACTTGAGTTTGAAGGCTCCATTCTAGTCTCACAACTTGCGGGGTATTACACTGGGTCATTACATCATCTCCCCCTTGGGAATATTCGTCCTCAAATGTATAAGAATAAGGCTTGAAAGTCTTGACTTAGAATATAAAACTTGTAAATCACAATATATAATGCATAGCTTATTACTAGAAATTATAAAGTCATTAAACCTCATATCAAAACATCATAAGAATAATTTTAATGTACACGTAAACATGTCATACAATGAGACACAAGAATAAAAGGAGTAGTACCACTTAGAAGAGGAGGAACCAAACACCTTAGGCTTGAGTAGATTGGAAAAGATTGGTATATCATTTCATCATTTCTAACTCCGCCTCCCATGTAGCACTCTCTACGTGTTGGTTCCTAAAAAAAACCTTTACTGAAGCTACATCCTTGTTACGAAGTTACTTTACTTGTCTATCAAAAATCTCCACTGAAAACTCCTTATAAGACAAGTTCTCTTCTATAACAGTATCTTCCCAAGTCACAATAATACTAGGATCACCAACAATCTTTCTCAACATAGACATATGGAAGACAGAGTAGATAGAACTCAAATCCAGAGGCAAATCCAACCCACAAACTATAGTCCTAATTCGCTCAACAATCTCATAAGGACATATATACTGGGAACTTAACTTCACCTTCTTTCTAAAACACATCACACCTTTCATAGGTAAGACCTACACTTACACCCAATCTTCAACACGAAACTCAAGATCCCCCTTTCTAACCTTTAACTAAAACTTTTGTTCACCTAAAGCCACCTTTAACATTTCCTAATCAATTTCACATTTTCCATAGTCTTCAACACTAAATCCAGGCACATAGAAGTCATTTTGTATAACTTAAGCTAGCCTACCGAATATGTGTTCCTTCTATCATATCAAGCCTCAAACAGCACTACAGCTATGATAGTATGAATGAAAGATACTATTATAAGAAAACTTAATGAGTGGAAGATGGTCATCCCAATTTCCCTTTGAAACAACTTCTAAAGGAGAGATGTAAGTCGGATACCACGATATGATATTATAGACCTATGTACACCATGTAACCTTACAAAATATCTAAGTTCGTTTGCATTTGGAACACATAACCGATCTTAATACCGAAGTACACCATCTTCCCCTTAGGAGAAAACCTCTATTTTCTTCTCAGCAACCAATCCACCCTAAGAATCACATCAAAGTTAATAATCTCAAGTTCTACAAGATCACACTAGAATGTTTTATATAACATAAAAATTGAATAACCATGATAAAACCTATGTGCAACAACAAATTCACCCACAGGAGTATAAACTGAAAAGGGCCCCCCTCAAGATTTCGGGACTCAAACCAAACTTAACAGCCAATAGAGGAATCATAAAAGGCAAATTTGCACCTAGGTCAAGCAAAGCATAAATATAAAATTCAAAGACTTTTAACATACTCGTGACAACATCTTGGGCCTCCTTAATTTCTTAACGGACATGAAAACCATAAAACTTGTTGTTCTTCGGGGGTAACACCTTATGCAGCTCTCTGCTGGTTTTACTGACCGTGAGCCACCTGACCTCAATCCAACTGAGCTTTCTTAGGACAATTAGCAATCTGCTTGTCCTTATAATAACACCTATAGCATACATCCGATTCCTTCTGGAAAACACCCAAGTGATTCTTCCTGCATCTGTCACATATAGGAAATCATGCCCCCTAGTGCTTTAGGAGGAGGCAAGCTAGCATTGTCCATCTAAACATTGGAATCCCCGATGCTTTAGAAACAGGAAATCTATCATTATCCATCCAAACATTAGAACCTTGGACCCATTGGAAGGGGCCAAAACCACCACCCCTAGAATCGAAGAACTCAACATTGAAATGGTCCCTCTTAGGATCATGTACTCTTCTCTCCTTGAGTTTCTTCCCTTCAATCAGTTTGGCATAAACTATAAGCCTAGATATATCCATATCTCGAATAAGCATCACAAGTATGACATTCTTTCAAAAGAAAGTTAGAGATGCCAAAAATGAAATTGTGCATCCTAGCATAAGGGGCAGCCATAAGTGTCGGAGCATACATGGAGAGCTTAGTGTACTTGAGGGCATAGTCCCTTACACTCATAATTTCTTGCTTAAGGTTGATAAATTTAGTCATCTTGTCTTTCTTAAGCTTAAGTGGGAACAAATGATCAAAAAAAAGCAAGCTTGAACTCCTCCCAATTAATAGCATTCCCACAAACCCTCTCCACAGACCATTAGGTGTACTACATTTGATCCACATCTTTAAACTGGTAGACAACTAATTCAGCGTTCTCCTCAAAAGTGACACCCATAACAATCAACACTTTGGTGAGCTCATCAATGAACTCCAGAGCATCCTCATCAATCGTAGACCTAAAGAACTATAGAGGATTCATCTGGCTGAAATCTCTTACTCTAGACGCTAGAGTGGCATCTTGAGGAAGGTTTGCCTATCTAGTTTGAGTAGTCACCACCTGGGAAAGCATAGCAAAGTTCATACAGAATTTGCCATTAGATATAGGCTCATCCCTAGGACTTTAATGTGCTTGACACTCTTGAATTGGAGTCGGCCTGGGAGCTGTTCCTTGAGGCATCTTCTGTAATGGAATAGGGACACCATCAAGATCAAGGAAATAAACATACGATTCATGTCATGAAAGAAGACTTGAAGAAGTAAGACAATTCCTAGAATGTCGTCATAGACTTCAACTCATAGGCATAGTGTACTTCACACCTATGAATAAGACTCTACTTGACCCAGCATGTTGGACTACGAGGATCATTTACAAACCTAGTGATATGATACCATCTCAGCCATAACCTGAACCTAGGTCTAGGAGTGATAAGTGAATGGTAACCCAAGAGTCGCCAAATAAGACTCAATGTACTAAAATTCACATCATCGATTTGGAAGTGCATTCAAAAGTAAACACATAATTCTGAAGGATGGGAAAGTGGGACTCACACTATGGGGACATCTCAGAGGAAGGGGTTAGCATGAATTCACATAGCACATAGCACGTCATGGATAGGGGGGATAAGTATGACTCAGGCTAAGGGGGCATTCCGTGACGTAGGATCTTTCCATCATAACATATAATCAAACCCCAAGGCTCATCACCAAACCACATAATGATAGCTAAAAGATAACAAGCTATAACATAATACCCAATCATAATACTTAACATATAATGTAAAGGAGTTTTACAAAGTGTCCAACAATGTCTCTAACACAAGATAGGTTAGGGGCCAAGGCATACATCGGGCTCAACCTCAAAGTAGAGGATGGTGAATCATCCTTGGAAGATAGGACTCTCCACTACAAACAAACTTGAGATCCCAGAAAAGCATCATATGACAGATGATCAAAGTCCTCGGTCCCTACATGGTCAGATCATATAGGCAAGAGTATGCATTAATACATTTGAATGTATGAAGTATGTGGGCTACAATGCATGTAACTTACCAAAACTTGAATACTATGTTAAATGGCAAGGGCAGATAACATAGAAAGAGACTTATAGCAATGGATGTATTATAACAAGATGCTATGAAGTTCATGATGCATGAAATGCTTGTGGGGTCAATCTTGGTTTACAATGGCAAGTAGACCACTCCTTTATTAGGTGTGAAGTGAAAATTGAGATTCTAAGTAGTAGCTTGCTTAGTTTATATGTCAAGGTATCCTCTCACATATATTTAACTTATTAGGTAACTTTGACTATTTCCATGCATGTTTTAAATTAAGCATTGGTCGTACATACCATATTAAGCTTAAGTCTGTTGATTATGATTATGCATTTTGAATTATTATGGCTTATATCTTTAGTTGCATTGCACCCCATATACTTAGTATATTCCAAGTACTAACGCATACTTTTTTGCCTATCTTATCTAACTCGGTAGGGACAAAAGCTCCTATTCAACCTCTTCCTCCATGTGTCTAGCCGGATCATTTGAAGACTACTATTGGTGAATCCTTCATTTCTGGACAACATCAAGTTTACTTTCATGCTTTTGTTAAGACATGTCTATTTTACATATTTGTCTTTTGAGGGTGTGCCTGGGAGATATCTTGGCCCCGTCCCACCCATACTAGAGGTGTTGTCGGATATGGATATTTATGTATTTAGTATGACTCTTCTATGTTTATGTAACAATAGAAGTCTTTCTTTGATCCTTTTTCCCTTCTATGCTTTTGTATGTTGACGATGAGTGCTTTTGTATACCGATTATGAGTTGGAAGTCCCAAGACCCTTAATGCCCCCATAGAGTGAGTTATACTTATCCACCCCTTAGACTTATTTTCTATGTAATTCATGTTTATCCTCTTCCCTACAATATCCACATAGCGTGACTCCAAAGCCCTGTTTCCTTTAGAAATTATGTGCTATATGTTCATTGCTCTTATATGCTTTTACAAAACCAATGATGTGTTGTGCATGCTTAAGAAGCTTGTTTGGGATCTCTTCGGGATCCTATTCACTGTGTCACATCTAGGCCCTAAGCTTGGGTCATGATAATAGAGCAAAAAAGATAATTTGAAATTCTTATATCATCCAGTAAAGAATTTTGCATGTCAATCTCTACTCAGAGTTACAACAATGAATATATTAAACTTTTCTGTTGTGAATGCTATTTCTAGGAGAGTTCCAAATGAGTTACTCTTATTCGAGGATGAGATGTGTTAAGCCACAAATTGTAGTATAGGACCCCTAGTACAATATTCTCCAATTTATCTTTATTTACTTTTTACGTGGAGAGGCACCAACGTCTTTAGTTCAAATATGAACTCTCAAAAATAAGGTAATATAATTTTTTTTAGCTCCAACAAAGGGAACTTGCTCAAACTTTTGTTTCTATTTGGTATCTAATGAGTCATGAGAAGAAATGAATAAAGAAATAATATCGCAATAAAGAGAAAAGGAGAATGCTCAAATTTTAGTTCAATTCAATTATGATAAAGTTGATGGACTTATGCTAAAAATGAACAAAGACTTTCTAAGTGCAACTTAAAAAAGTTATCCGTACATGATCATGTCACGGGAAAAACTCTGGGAAGGGAGAACAAAGGAAAAGCAAACAGAAGTCTGGACTAAATGAAATAAGTATATAAGTTTGCTGAAGGGCACAATTGGATGCTGCCCTTATGGTTACACAATTGGCAAATCTCCTTTGCCAGCAGTGCTCTTTGAGAATTGTATGGGAGTAGCCCCACATTTTATTGGCAGACCATTGACAACTTGAAAAGTTTAAACTAAGTCATGCTACCAGATAAACAACCAATTCCAAGCATATGGTTATTAGAGATGGGAGTATAGTGAAAACAAAAGGAAAACACTAATTTCAATTACAAAAGTATTCGCTGACGGTGAAGCAAATCAAGGAGAAAAGAGAGTCATTCTTTTATTATCAGAGCTTTTTTGATATCAGATATCTTAAGCTTGCATTCGTCATTTACCAATATATTTTTGGATTTCAGGTCACGGTGAAAGACATTGGCTGCATAATATTCCAACACAGAGGCATTGTTAGTATAGGAAAAATTATCATGGTTTGGAGTATACCATCCCTTTAGCATGTTGGAAGCTTCAAAGTTGAACGTTGTTTTGAATTTAACGATAAGAAACTTGCTCATGCTAACTTTTCTAAATAAAACATGGTGAATTAAGAATCCATGTTTTGTACTGATTTTGTCAAACAAAACTGGCAATCCATTATGTACATCTGGAAGAATGAAATACATTGAGAAGAAACTTGTATCTGTGCCCTGTTTATAAGGTAGCCTCAACAGTTTAAATCCATTAAATGCTGCTAGGTACTGCTTCTTCTTGCTAGTCATTAAGGGTGCTTGAATAGACCATCAATTGAGAAGATGGAACTCATGATCTTTGATTCTGAAGTATCAAAATTCTCATTCCATTCTCCTTTAAAATATAGTGCATTGGATGAGATCATTTGTCTGCGTTTCTTCACAGCATCACGAGGAAGACTCTCTTGGATGATATCATTTGTCATATTTTTCACTACATCACGAGGAAGAATCTCTTGGATGAGATCATTTGTCTTCATTTTAGTCCACTAATGTCTTGATCAGCAATATCACCAGCCTTGACCAAATTGGCAAGACATACATGGAATGAGAGAATTAGAACATAAATGCTTCAAACAATAATTTCTTTTTTTGATATAGCCAAGAGCACACGTAACTTTTTTACCCCTCTTCTTGCTCGCTTATCAAACTAAACTTTTTATTCCTTTCAACTGAACAAATGCTAATATGAACAGTTTCGAACAATGACATCTTTTAATTAATGTTACTTGAGGCTAAAATTATCAAAGGGGACCTCTATCCTAATAGTGTGACTCTTTCCGCTCTTTCATAGACAGATTTATCAATAAATCAAAGAAATAATCAATTATGTTTCAACTTCATATTAGTAGTTGCAGTCATTTGTAATCATATCACATGACAATATTTGGAGTCTTATGATGGCAGTAGTATTAGGAGTTATGATAGTTTAAAAACCAATTTTTGTTGATCAATATGAAAAATAAATACTCGTTCTGTTGATTTTAACAGAGTTTAAGAATGTAAATAAAAAATAAACTTTTGAATTTTTTAGTATTAACATTGTGTTTTAAATGAAAATAACACTCATAACACACTAAGAATTACATGGTCTGAAACGACCCCAAAAAATGCCCGAAAATGTGTCTTGAAAATGCGCATTGTAATATTTTTCATATATCTCAAAATTTGTGCGTTATACCAAAAACTCAACTTCATATGCGTGATCTTTTGGAAGAATTGAGTGGGAAATGGACACAACCCCAATTTTATAGCAATCGTATTAAAACTCGAAATTCCAAAGTTGGCAAAAAACAGTGAGGTTCTGCACCCCCTGGCGCAACACGACTAGGGCGCAAACCACTATATTTTGTTGCTAGTTTCTTTATTTTTAGTCCAAGGCCTTTACATCTTAGGCCTAAGCCTTATTATGTGTAAAAATACCTATACTTAGTCATTTTTCAACCCCATATCATTCAAGACATTCCCCAAAATCCTCTCTAACACTTAGAAATATTTCACCCAAATTCAAGTGTCCCAAACTCATTCCGGATCTAAGGATTTTATTCAAACTTCACGTTCTTAATCAAATCTTCATCAAGGAAATCTCCGTAGTTTGAGGTATGTGAGTTTCAACCATTGGGACCTTTCATCCATGATGCCCAACCTTCCTTTTTACATAAATTGCATGTTTCTAAGTTGATTTACTTATGGTTCTTATTATGAATTTGGTTATAAACTATATTGGGGTTTCATAAAATTGTGATTGTTTAAGCATGTTTTGAGCTATCAGTCTATGATCTATTGTGTGATTTGATAAGGGGTTTTAATGTCTCTTGTATAAGTGTTTTACCAAGTGTTGGTGGGTGATTTTACATTGATTTTTCTCACATGATTTCACTCTTGAATTGTATGATTTTGTAATAGTATTACACACCCGCCAATTATTTGATAAAATGTCTGATTATGGATTCTTGAGTTATTGAAGGTCTAATACATGGCATATAAGTTAAGTGACTTTATGATGATGAAAGTAATGTATTTATGCGTGTGTTTAATGAAAAGTATCCATGATGTTGCAAGTTGATCACCTTGTTTAGGGGGTGTCAAGCCTCAATCACATTGTCGAGAGGGTACCAAACCTCGGTGTCCATTGTTGAGAGGGTGCCAAGACTCGGTGTCCTTTTTGAGGTGGTGTCAAGCTTTGATCACCTTGTCGAGGTGGTGCCAAGCTATGGTGGAATTGTTGAGGTGGTGTCGAGCCTCAGTCACCTTGTCAATGGGGTGTTATTCCTCAATCACCTTGTTGAGAGTGTGTCAAGCCTCAATAAGCTTGCCGGGGGTAGTATGCCCATACCACCTTTATTAACGGGTATATACCTCAATAACCTTAAATGGGTGGTATGCCTTAGAGTTCGAGTAACAGTTTTCTTGGTTTATGATGATAGACTCTTCCTATAATTGAGTTATGTTCTATATAAATATGTTTTACTTCAAGCATTGATCATGCATGTCATATTGTCATTATACTCAACCATTGCCTATATATATGCATTTTGACTATTATGCCTATCTCTTGTTGCATATCATTCCACATACTATACATTCAAACATACTAACGCATACTCTATGCCTACATGATGTTTCTATGTAGGAACCAGAGATCCATTTGATCCTCCTCCACCTCCACGTGGCTAGTACTATCTCTTGAAGTAAGCTTTGGTGAGTCCTCAACTCCAAGGACAATATCTATTGTTTTTATATTATATAAAGACTCTTTGCTTTTTTTGGATGCTTATGACTATGAGGTTGACTCAGGAAAGTGTCGTGGCCCTCGCTTAATTCTAAGTTTAGAGGTGTTGTTGGACAAGTTATGTAATGATGCTTTAAGCTTTGACTCTCTTGACTATTGTATGGTTTTTTTAAGCTAAAAAAGCCTCCCTTAGCCCCTCTAACCTTATTTTATGTTCTCTTGTTGTTGTTTAATTACTTCTGTAACCAAGGATATGTAATGATATGCTAATAGGTTTATTTGGGGTCCCTTCGGGTTCCCCATTTGCTGTGTCATGTCTAGGCCCTAGGTCCAGGTCATAACAAGATAGTATCAGAGCACTAGGTTGTTAATGGTACTTTGAATCCAATACACTACGACGATTAGAGTCTTATTTATGGTTGTGAAGTGTGCCACAACTATGAATAGGAAGCTATAAGGCATTTTAGGAAATGTTTCACTTTTTCATAATCTATATCATGCCTTAGCTGTAAGGTAAGGTTTTTCTCCTAACGAATGTTCTTTGCTCTTCCAGTTATTGATCATCCCTCTAGGAAGAGAAAGTCCAATAAGGGGCCATGCACCAATGGGATAACCAGATTATCCCACCACTCAAGCTCCTCAAGATGGAGGCCTACTGAGATTGAGTTCCGGAATGCTATCACTATGTTGGCTAATGTTATGCCAATCAAATCAACCAAAGGGCTTAATCTCCTCATGCTCACTCTGGCTTCAAGGGTAAGGGACTTTACTAGAATGAACCCACCGAAGTTCCATGGGTCTAAGGTGGATGAGGACCCCCAAGAGTTCATCAATGAGGTGTACAAGGTGTTTACTATCATGGGGATGACTTAGGGGGAGAAGACAGAACTAGTAGCCTACTAACTAAAGGGTGTGGCTCAAATTTGGTTTGTGCAATGGAAGATATAGAGGGGAAATCATGAATACATTCTTTCTAAAGAGTTTAAAGTGGGATTTCTCAACTGGTTCTTCCCTTTTGAGTTAAGGGAGGCCAAAATGATGGAATTCATTAATTTGAAGAAAGGGTTGAAGATTTTGAGGGAGTATGCCCTCAAGTTGAACCAACTCTTCAAATATGCTCCATAATTGGTGGTCGAGCCAAGGTCTAGGATGAATAAGTTTGTGATGGGTGTATCCGATTTGATGAATGAGGAGTATCATGCTGCCATATTGATTAATGATATGGATTTATCTCAGCTAATGACTTATTCCAAACAATTTGAGGGGGAGAATCTAAGAAAGAGGAGAAGTCAAGGGTTCAAGAGGGCTCGATTTGATGGTAGCTCCCAAGATGAAGAGTTTGATGATGCTCCAAACAAGGGGTTGGCTATTGATGGGTTGTTTAACACAAAATGGCAAGATGGCAATGATAGGAGAGATAATCTTAAGTGTCAACGGTGTAGGAGGAACTATGGTGGCCCATGCATAAGGAAGACTAATGCTTGGTATTGCTGTAGTGAAATAGGTCACAAGCTAGTTGATTGTCCATATGCTCGAAAAAGGTGTAAAGCTAGAAGACTTCAAGAACAAGGTAGTCATGTTGATCAAGAGATGTAATATGGCAAAGGGGGTGCTCCACAACATAATCGGTTCTATGCTCTTCAAAGGAGGTAAGGAGAGGATGACGTGCCCGATGTTGCTGCCAGTATGTTGAGGTTTCCTTTGACTTTGAGGTGTATGCATTGATAGGTTTGAGTACTACTATTTCTTTCAGTATTCTTTTTGTTTATAGTGGGCTTCATGTGTATCTCGAATTATTATGTGAACTTTTGGTGCTTAACCCCATTGGTAAGTCTAGTGTTGCTAGAAAAGTCTATAGAAATTGTCCCATGGTCATATTGCATTAGGTCTTGCCTTATAATTTTGTTGAATTGGATATGGTGGATTTTGATATCATTCTTGGGATGGATTGGTTACATGTATATTATGTCTCCATTGATTGTAGAACCTATAGATTTCAATTCCAATTCCCTAATGAATCCATCCTTGAGTGAGGGATTATAAAGTGGTAGTGAAGGGGTAAGTTCAGTTCTTGTCTTGAGGTCCAATTGATCTCTTAGGGTTGCATTTATCATATTGTAAGAGTAGAGATATTAATCCTAAGGTTCTTCCTGCTGAGTCAATTTTGGTGGTCAATGAGTTCTTGATGTCCTTCTGATATTTTTAATTTAGGGTGGTGTCTTTTTGTTTGGCTAGTGCACCGAATTTCTCTACAGTTATCATGAATGGGGTCTTTAAACCCTACCTTGATATATTTGTGGTGGCCTTTAGTGATGATTTGTTGGTTCATTTCCGAAAGTAGGGAAGAGCTTGTGAATCATTTGAGGGTGATATTGTGAATTTTGAGGAATAAGAGGTTGCTTGCTAATTATGGGAAGTGGTTATCTTTGGGTAGTAAAAGTGTGGTTGGAGGAGTACACCAGTTGATTAGGTGAAGAATGAGGTTAGGTGAAGTGAGAATAGAGGTTTTCTCTCAAGTAGGAGATGGCGACTTTAGTAGCAAGGTGGGTTGTGTATGCATAAGGTTGACAATTAGGCCCAAGGGTGAGGGTCCTTATAGGGTGTTGAGGAGAATTGGTAACGTGGCTTATGAATGAGAGTTACCCATGAGTATGAATATGGTTCGTTCGGTCTTTCATGTATCTATGTTGAGGAGATGGGTTGGTCGCCTAAGTGCTATGATGTCTTTAGAGGTTGTGGGTGTTGTGAAGGATGAGTTGACTTATGAGAAGGTTCGGTGGAGAAATTGGATAGATATGAGTAAAGATTGATTACTGAGGATGTAGTGTTCGTGAAGGTCCTTTGGGAGAATCATCAAGTTGAAGGTGTCTTTTGGGAAGCTGGAGAGGGCATGAAGAAGCGATAACCATACCTCTTTCATTCTATTCAAGCTTAAGATAGAAAAATGAAATCCTTCATATGATTTCAAGTCTTAAGTTTCAGCCTTTACGTCATTTGCATGCATTCATGTTTATGTTAGCAAGTTATGGTGATTTTGACCATCATGTTGAGACTTTGAAAATGATGTTTAAGTGCATTTATTGCTTTCATGTTGGGCTGAAATCTTCAAGATTACCTCTCACATGTATGTTTGTTTGACATTCAGGGGACAATGTTCCCAAGGGTAAGATATTGAAACGAGCCCAAAAAGTGACCAAAAATGTGGCTCAAAAATACCCATAATCGTAATTTCCATATATCTCAATGTTTGTGAGTGATATCAAAATTCAGGCTTCATATTCGTGATCAGGGGTAAAATTGAGTAGGAAATGGGCATAACCCTGATTTTTGAGCAACTGTATCAAAATTCAAAATTCCATAGTTGGCGAAAAACAGTGAGATTCTTCTCCGTTGGTGCGATGCAGCCAGGCGCTGACCACTATATTCTGTTGCCAGCTTTTTCTAATCTTCTATCCAAGGCCTTTGGGTCTTGGGGCTAAGTCTTCCTATGTTTAAAAACACCTATACTTTGTCATTTTTCAACCCCATATTATTCAAGACATTCCCCAAAACTCTCTTTGACACTTAGCCAATATTTCACCCAAATTCAAGTGTCCCAAACTCATTTTGGATATAAGGATTTCATTTAAGCTTTAAGTTCTCAATCAAATCTTCATCTAGGAAATCTCCAAAGTTTAAGGTATGTGGATTTTAACCATTGGGTCCTTTCGCCCATTATGCCCAACCTTCCTTTTTACATAAATTGCATGTTTCTAAGTTGATTTACTTATGGGTCTTACTTATTATGAATTTGGTAATAAACTATGTCGGGGTTTCATATAATTGTAACCGTTTAAACATGTTTTGAGCTATGAATCTATGATCCATTATGTGATTTGATAAGGGATTTGATGTATCTTGCATAAGTGTATTACCAAGTAAGTGTTGATGGGTGGTTTTACATTGATTTTTCTCACATGATTTCGCTCTTGAATTGCGTGATTTTGTACTATATTACACACCCACCAATTATTTGATAAAATGTCTGGTTATGGATTTTTTAGTTATTGAAGGTGTAATGCATGGCATATAAGTTAAGTGACTTTATGATTATGAAAGTAATGTATTTATGTGTTAACTTAATGAAAAATATCCATGATATTGCAAGTTGATCACCTTGTTGAGGGGGATGTCAAGCCTCAATCACTTCATTGAGGGGGTACCAAGCCTCGGTGGCCTTATTGAGGGGGTGTCAAGTCTCAATCACCTTGTTGAGGGGGTGTCAAGTCTCAATCACCTTGTTGACGGGGTTTCAAGCCTTAATTACCTTGTCGAGGGGGTGCCAAGCGTCTGTGCCCTTGTTGATGGGGTTTCAAGCCTCAATCAACTTGTCGAGGGAGTGTCAAGCCTCGATCGCCTTGTTGAGAAGGTGTCAAGCCTCAATCACCTTGTCGGGGGGTGGCATGTCCATAGCACCAATTGAGAAGTGTAGAGCTCAATCACCTTAAGGGGATGGTATGCCTTGGAGTTTGAGTAATAGTTTGCTTGGTCTATGATGATGGACTCTTCCTACACATGAATTATGTTCTATACAGATATGTTTTACTTCAAGCTTTGATCATACATGTCATATTGTTATTATACTCACCCATTGACTTTGTATATGCATTTTGACAGTGATGCCTATCTCTTACTGCATTGCATCCTGCATACTTAGTATATTCAAATGTACTAATGGAGTTGAATTTGACCAACACCAAGTCTCCGACTTTGTAGTTTGTTGGGCCTCGCTTCCGGTCTGCGAACTTCTTCATCCGCTTGGCGCATACTCTCTGCCAACATGATGTTACCATATAGGAACTAGAGCTCCGTTTGATCATCCTCCTCCTCCACGTGGCTAGTACTATCTCTTGAAGTAAGATTTGGCGAGTCCTCAATGCCAAGAACAATATATATTGATTTCATGCTATGTAAAGACTCTTTTCTTTTGTTGGATGCTAATGACTATGATGGTGAGCCCGGAAAGTGTTGTGGCCCCTGCTCAATTCTAAGTATAGAAGTGTTGTTGGACAAGTTATTTAATGATGCTTTGAGCTTTGACTCTCTTGACTCTTGTATATTTTTAAGCTATGAAAGCCTACCTTATCCCCTTTATCCTTATTTTATGTTCTCTTATTGTTGTTTAATTGCTTCCGCGACCAAGGATGTGTAATGATATGCTAATAGGCTTGTTTGGGGTCCCTTCGGGTTTTCCATTCACCATGTCACGTCTAGGCCCTAGGTTCGGGTCGTGACATGGACCATGACCTATCAAATTAAAATCATAATTATCTTTCAAACACCACCAGTTTTGCCCCATTCTGAGTTTGGTCCTACAATCCTGAATTATGGGCCAAAGATAAAACTATAAGCCCATACTTTGTGCTCGTGGATAAGCTTTTTCAAGTCAAATTTTGGGTCTCGAACTCTACAGACCCAACTATGGGTCGTAGAAGCTTCTACGGTCTGTAGATTAGGCCTGTTGTTTAAGTTCTAAAACGCCGAAGATATATAATTAGTTAAGCATAATTCTTTATTTTGCTGCTAGTATACTAAAATCATGTTATGTATTTTCTTTCCTTCTAATGCAACAAAATCTTTGTATTTACAATCACAGAAATGTACAAGTGGCTTGTTAAAACCAACACAATCTGCCTTATTTAATATACAAAAGTATAATATAATGCAATCTGCTCATATCACTTTTAGCTACTAAAATTTGTCAAGTTGAATCAATACTGTTCAAAGGCTAGGTAATGGATAGAATATAAGTAGATGAAGCATTTATCATTTAATATATCCATAACGTCATTTGTTGCTACTATAATGTTCCATATCCCTCGTTGGATTCGTCAATATTCAATGATAAAATATTTTTAGAATGCCTCACTGACATAATTAATATTAGAAGAAGTATCATTTGAAGCTAATTTTTACCAAGGACCAAGCAAAATACATAATATTTAGCCTAAAAAATTCACTCAAAGACATAAAAAGCACTAGTAACACGAAAAATATATGCAATCTTGTACATATCACAGAAATCCATTAGTTAGTACTGCAACCATTACTTCACATGAATGAAATTTTGTACCAATGACCAAGACAGACAGAGATAAAGGATCTTCCTGCCTTAGACCCCTTTATGAATGGAAAAGTCCATAGGAGGTTGAATTGAGGAGATTAACCAATATGAAATTATTGCAAATTTGAAGCACTTCTAGTTAAGCTGACAATGACTAATATCTGGTTCATAAGACAATTGATTCTCCTATTGACATCTAGTGATCTCGAGTTCGAGGTGAAGTTGTCACTTGTGTACTATATTTTCTAGGAGCATGCTGTTTGGTTTCCTGAATTTCATTGTGATGTAAAAAGCCTACTAAGTACGAACTGAATTTTGCATACAAAAATTGATTTCATGATTCAATGT
>JAOTQJ010180063.1:0-23375 GCA_025642045.1 Solanum sejunctum
ATAAAGGAATTTGGTTTAGTATGTGTTTGCGTGCCCCTATCGGGCACTGGTCACGACCCCAGGGTGGGGCGTGACAATAAAATAACAACAATACATAGAAAAAGGGGAAACACAAGAGCTAAGGGACATCTTTCATATCATAAACATCAAAGAGTCAAGAAAGTCAAAGCTCATAGCATCATTACATTAACTTGTCCAACCACACCTCTAAACATAGAACTTAATAGGGGCCAAGACACGTAACCGGCTCACCCTCATAGTCAAAGCACACAATAAAAGGAAAGAGAGTCTTTATAAATAGCATAAGATCAAAGACATTGTCCCTGAAATTGAGGACTCACTAACTTGCTATGAGAGTAATCATACTAGCCACATGGATGATGATGATGATCAAGTGGAGCTCCAATTCCTACATGGTAACATCATGTCGGCATAGAGTATACGTTATTACATTTGAATATACTAAGTATGTAGGATGCAATGCAACAAGAGATAGGCAACATAATCAACATGCAAATTTAGGTAATAAATGAGCATATAACAATATGACATGCATGAATGATGCTTGTAGTAAAACATACTTACATAGAACATTTTACATGTGTAGGAAGAGACCATCACTAGTAACCAAGGCCTGCCACCTCCTTGGTGAGGCTATTATGGCATATACCCCCCAATATGGTAGCACGGGCCTACCACCCCCCGAGCGATTCGATTGAGGTATATACCCCCAACATGGTAGTTCAGGCCTACTACCCCCGAACGAGATTGATCAACTTCCAACACAATAGATACCATTCATGAAATCAACACATACACATATCTTTTTTATCACCATAAAGTCACTTAACTCATATACCATGCATTAGGCCTTCAACAACTCAAGAATCATTAACCGGATATTTTATCAAACATTTGGCGGGTGTGCAATGCTAGTATAAATTATGCAATTCAAGAGTGAAATCATGCAAGTAAATTCAATGTAAAACCACCCACCAATACTTTGTAGTACACTCAAGCAATATACATCAAAACCTTTCATCAAATCTCAATATATATCAAAGATTCATAGATCAAAACATACTTAAACAGTCACACTTTTATGAAACTCCAACATAGTTCATAGTGAGATTCATAGTAAGACCCATAAGTGAATCAACTTGGAAACATATGATTTAGGTAAAAAGGAATCTTGGGCACCATGGGTGAAAGGACCCAATGGTTAAAACCCACATACCTTGACTTTGTAGAGTTCCTTGGTGAAGATTGGAAATGGAGACTTGAAGCTTGAATGAAATCCTTAAGATCTGGAATGAGTTTTGGCACTTGAATTTTAAATGAAATATTTGTCTAAGTATTTGAGAGAGTATTGGGGAATGTCTTGTATGATATGAAGGTGAATGTCTTGTATGATATGAAGATGAAAATGACAAACTTAGCCCAAGACCCAAAAGCCTTGGACCAAAATGAAAAACTGAACAAAAATAACATTGTGGTGCGCCACAGCCACGTCATACTAGGGGCGCACACTGCTCACTGGAAACTGCAACTTGAGAAATTCAAATTTTAATACGATTTCTCTAAAATCGGGGTTGGACCCATTTCCTACTCAATTTTAACCCCTAATCAAGAATATGAAGTCAAATATTTAATATCATGCATAAATTTTGAGATATATGGAAATTATGACTCCGAGCATTTTCGAGGCACATTTACAAATACTTTTTTGGGTACGTTTCATAACCACAAACTCAAAGTGCGCATACCTAGTCCGAAAATCCGTCTTGGGAATATCATACTCCCTCACTTTCACTTGGTGATATCCGGACCAAAGATCAATCTTAGAAAAGTGACTAGCCCCTTGAAGTTGATCAAAAAGGTCATCAATCCTTGGTAGAGGGTAATTGTTCTTTATGGTGACTCTATTAAGTTGCTGGTAATCAGTGCACATTCTAAGAGAACCATCCTTTTTCTTCACAAATAACACTAGTGCACCCCAAGGTGACTTACTAGGCCTTATAAAATTCTTTTTCAATAAATCCCTCAATTGCTCCTTCAACTCTGTCGGGGCCATACGGTAAGGGAGAATAGAAATAGGTTAAGTCAGGAAGGAAATCTATTTCCCTCCCGAGAGGAACACCGAAAAGCTCATCGGGTAAGACATCAAGGAACTCATTAACTACCGAAACTGACTCAATAGGAAAGATTTTGGACTCAACATTCCTAACTCTCACAAGATGATAGGGACAATTGTTGACACCCAATTTTGACCTCCCACAATGTAAATTAATTATCGAGCTTCTTCAATATTTCAATAATTTGAAATAACTAATTTTGAAAAAATATATATATCTTTTGGTCATTTTAGCAACAAACATTTGCTTTCAAATCAATATGTATTTTGATATATATAATATTTTAACTTCCTAAAAGACATATACATGTGTGTATGTGTATATGCTTATGTACATATAAATTATATTTTTATTTTTTTTATCTATGTTTATATATATATATATATATATATATAAATTTAGTTCACTCTATTTTTGCATTCTTTTCAAGAAAAAAATCAAAGTAAAATTACTCGAAAAGATTATTATTATTATTATTATTTTAATATTATTATTTTGATAATTATTTTGTCTGAGTTGTAAATGTCTTTTAATTGATAATTAAGCTAGTTATTGATAATTAAGAAGCTCTTCAATCAACTCATACTAATTCATCTCGTGACCAAATCTTCATTGTATTAGACATCTCTATTTAAAATATGGAAATTTTTGTCATAGAATAAAACAAACTAATAAATTGGGTCACCAAGAGCAATTCTTAGTCAAAAAGTTTTCAAAAAGAACTTTCATAATTATAATGAGAAAGAGTATTTTTTTCATTATTATGTCTTAGATTTATTTGAATTTGATCACCTTTTTACATTTTAAAGTTTTATTATTGTAGCTTTATGAAAATATCCTTCTGTCAAATCTTTTATCTGGCCAGCTTAATGAACTCATTGCCATGTATCTCTCTGTTTGATTTAGTCCCCCAATTCCCTTTTTCTTAGACGACATATACACATACACACTTCATACATTATAAGCGTGTAGATTACATGCGCCCCCAGTTCTTTTTCTTTCCTCCATACACATACACACCCGCACATACCTTCTTCCTCATCCATAACAGCTAGCAAACCAAGATGCCAACAACCCCAATCTCCTTCCGAATGTTCACCTTCACTGCTCCACATGCTCCCAACTTCCTTTTCTTCTTATTTATTCTACGAGCCCAAAATCTTACCAAAGTTCCCTTAATAAGCCGATTGGAGAAGATTGTAGAATGGTGGGATCCTTTGTCCATTGATAGCCTTTTGATCTGCAATTAACAGATAGAAGTGAAAGACATGATGATTACCAAAGATTTGAATTCAAAATTTCATCCCTAATTTTTGAATTTTACCCTGATTTTTTAGACTATAAAAATTCTTCTTTGTCCATTATGTAGGGCATCAACCTTCATCCTCAAGAACACTAAAAATTTCTATTTTTGATATTTAAGATAATTTCTAGCGAGCTTACACAACTTCAAAGCCAAAGTTTGCTGATTTCAAAACCAAGAAAGCATATATAAGGTTTTGTTAGGTGGTGGTAGAATTCTCTTCTGAGTTTGTCTCGTCCAGTTCCTGCTCCAAAGAAGGTAACACTCTCATTTTGGTCATCTTTCATAATCTTTCATGTTTCTGTCAAGTTTTGTTTTAACTAAAAATGCTTAGTTATGAGGATTTGATACTGATTTATCGCTATTATCGTGTTCATTAATGGTCAAGACATTTTGGGAATTGTAAAGCTTGAGTGCTTTAATTAAATCTTAATTTTGTGTTTGTTGTTCAATATTTTGGGTGTCTTAGTGATTTCAAGTTTTTTCTATCGCAAGTGATCGTCTTCTCAATTTTCATGTATTAACCGCTGCGGCCCAAACTTTGGCTTAGTTCATTGATGATAAGACTCTGAATTCATAAATATTTCTGTCTACTATTAAGTTGCTAAGAATCTGAGTTTACTTGAAATAACCTATGCCTTGTTTTGCTTCAATACATACTAGACTGCCTCTGCTTGAAGTCTGATTTTTCCAACATGTTAAAAAGGGTTAAAAATGGTTCAACTTGCATTGTGGCGGCTGGCTATTCTTCTCTCATTTAAGTTTGAATTTTTTCTTAAGGATTAAGGCCATGTCTGAGTTTAAATTCTGTTAATAAGGCCAAATCTGAAATTTAGATACTGCTTTTTTCTTGTTGTTAGGTGTTTTTTTTTTTAAAAAAAATGATGCTTCAAAGCTATTGGATTTCTGTTTTAGTGACATGCTAGGCTTCTTGAAATGCTTCCCTTTTGCCTCATTCACTTACCGATTTTGAACCTAGATCCATGATGTTTGTTTGCTATCGAGACCTTCTTCATCTCTGATTTCTTGATTCTAGTATTGTCCAAATTCTTTAGTAGCGCTAACGTATGAAGGCAATTTGGAATTAAATCTGCCTAGTTAAGTCTAGGTTCCACATTATGGTGTTCTATTTGTTCTTATGCTATACTAGTACAGGAGCATATTGTCTGTTCGTTCCGTCTTGGTTCATACTTATCATTTCAGAACTCCTATCCTCAGAAAATAGTAGTTTCCTATCATTTACTCATCTAGAACGTTATTTTAAACTTACAAATCCGTATGTTTCAGTCTAGGTTTGTATTTAATCTCTTTTTTGTTTGTCGTGCCTTCCTATATGTTTGAGATTTAGTTACTTTCTAGCATCTTAAAGAAAATCAAATTGCTTAGTTGAACAAGGCAAAGCTTATTAAACAAGGCAAAGCTTATTCTACGTGAAATTAACTAGTTTCCTTCTATTTATCTCTTTGTATTTTATCAGTACACTCCCTAGTAATGGACTTTTAGATTTAGATCTTTCTCTAATTAGCTGAAATTTAGATATTATCAGTATACTTCTTGGAAATTAGATCTTTCTGTCATTCTATTGATGGAATTTTGGGATTCTATCACAGTGGCTTTCGGATTCTTAGATTTTGAAATCACTCCCACACTAGAGGAATTTAGTGCACTTATGGAGCTACCCATCCATAGGAGGTTACCGATATGCCCTTCGATCATAATTGGGCAAGAATTTCTAAGACTCTTAGGGTTGCACATCTTTTAGTCCCTAAGGCACGTAGAAGATGGGAAGGTTAAGTTGGATTATCTCTTCAGGAGATTTGGTCGACTTGAGGGCTTCAGTGAATATCACGGAGAATTTACTTGCACTCACCAACAATGGATAAGCATGCGGCTGAAGGTATTTGTATTGGCTTTTTTTTAGGGATAATGGTCTTCCCAATGAGATTTTATTTCATTGACATCAATATCCTCCCCATAATCACGAACCTATATTCTATGCCATAGAACTTCACCTTGGTGCACATGGCACTTGTTGAGGTATTTTGATCACTATATGCCTGTGCGAGAGGACATGACTTCTTCAGGGGATGCAATTTATTACTGCAGGTTTGGGTGATTGAGAATTTCTACCATTAACCCCTATAGTTAGTCTCTAGCAATATGATCCAAAGTCATGAAGATTATCTCCGTTATTGGGGTGCCCCAGTTGGAGAAGAAAAATGGTATACATTCTTGACTAATCTCACCAGGGACTTTATTTATTGGAAACTTAATTCGATAGGCGAATCGGTATTCGTCAGAACTCGATACCTATATTTATTTGACTTGGTTGGGTTGAGAGGTGTCCAACCATATGTGCCTCTTAAAGTCATACGATAGTTCAGAGTTATCAAGGATGTGCCACTGTGGTCAGGCATTGTATTGCACGAAGATGATCTTGTTTTAGTCCCTATGATAACGATAAGGAATTTGCAGATGGGATGGGATTATATGATCATGATCAATATGGGGAATGAGTATTAGTGCACACTAGAATACTATGCCTGGCACACCACTGTGAACCACAGGGTTCAGCCTAGTGCAGAGGTATCTAATGGCTTTGTGGACAATTAGTGGGTCACTTGGATCAGGAAAGAGGTACTCCTGGGTATGAAGCTCACAACGCCTATGTACCACCAAATTATTCTAGGATCTATGGATCATTTGATCCAAGAGATACAAGAAGATCCTAAGGAGGACATGGAAGATGATCCAGAGGAGGACCAGGAAGAAGATCCGATGGAGGACTTTGAGGAAGATCCTGAGAAGGACATGGAAGAAGATCCTGAGGAGGACCTAGAAGAAGATTCGGAGGAGGACCTAGAAAAAGATCCAAAAGAAGGGCCTAAAGATGACCCATAAGGTGGAACTATAGAAGAAGAACCTGTCTCGTCAACATAAGATTACCGCTCCAAGAACTCATCCATAGGGTATGACAGCGTAGAAGGTTCAGAGGCAAGCTCATGCCCTCCAGAATATTACCCAGGGTTATACTATGATTGGATTTCGACAATGATGATGAACCATCTTGGCCATAGTTTCATCCATTTGTACTTTGTCTTGTTCTACTATAGGGTCATATGACTCACCTTTGTGTACCATCTTCCCTTTTCCTCGCTTTCATTATCTAGTTCCTTACCCAACAACTCTGTTGTATGACTTAAAACATTTTAATCAGTGAAAGTTATGTCATTTCGAATCCAAAATGTGTCTAATTGGATCATTTAACATCAAATTAATTGCAATGTAGGCTAACCTCTAGCAAAATACAGGCTCCATATTAGGACGTACCTTGAATGTCTCTAATTTAGCATATATATGTGTTACATGTTTATTATATACATCTTTTCCTTTTCTTTACAACATTTGCCAAACTAACACAATTTTCCTTTTCTTTTTTTTCTTTTTATTGGTTATTATTACTCCTAAAAGAATGTTGATTTGTGTCGACTTGCAAACTAGATGACTCACGTTACAACCTTCGATCAAGAGGAAAGATGACCGATGGGGAAGAATTTGTTGCCGCTGCAAATATAATGATATCTATCGAAAACCCTGAAGGTTTACAAAACATGGCTCAAAATGATGAGAAAAAGGCTCAAATGGCACAAGGGTTGGAAGCCCTGCGGGAGAAACTACGTCAAGTATGAGAGTTGGCTAAGCTTTTGGCTACCACTTTCCCAACCTTCAAAACACCCATTCACTTTCCAAAATCTAACTTGCCTACCACTGACTCAGCAAAATTGCTTAGGCAAACCCAACATACTCAAATTCATGGTTAAGCACCACTAGTTGCTCTATCAAAACTCAAGACCACTCATAACCACCCTACTCAAGATTACACGATGCCCATCTACCCATACGTGCAGCAGATGCTCGAGACACACACTGCTGCTCCTTATAAATCACACGTGCCACTTGTGTATTCTGTTGAAGCTCCTACTTTCATGACTCCAGCCATGATTAAAGTCCCATATGAAGTTGATCAATATGCAGAAATGGAGAAAGATGATCACTTAAAGGAAGATTAGTCAATAAATATCCAACTTCATAGTCTAAGAAAGGCGTTAAAAAACTTACAAATCACTACAGGAGCATAAATCCTAGATTATGAGGACTTGTGCATCCACCCCAACATCGATATACCAGTAGTGTACAAGCTGCCAAAGTTTGAACTACTTGATGGGACAGGTGATCCTCATGCGCATTCGAGGACATATTGTGATAAGTTGGTTGGTGTAGGAAAAAATGAGAAGTTAAGGATGAAGTTGTTCATCTGAAGTTTGTTTGGAGAAATCTTGACTTGGTATACATGTCAAGATCCTCGCAAATGGCGTGATTAGCAAGAAATGACAAAGGACTTCATGACTCGTTTCAAATTTAACACCAAAATCACTCCAGCTAGGTTCTCATTAGCCAACATACAGAAGAAACCATGTGAGAGTTTCCAAGAATTTGCAAGATATTGGAGAACTAAGGCTGCTAGGGTCCAATGACCATTGGATGAGGGTGAGCTTTCCAAGTACTTTATTTGAGCTCAAGAAGGCATCTACTTTGACAAGATGATGTCAATGATGGGCCAGAATTTTGCCAAATTTGTCAAGATGGGGGACTTTATAGAAGAAGGCATCAAATCGAGGAAAATTAACTCTATGACTGCATTACAAGTTGTGATTAAAGCCATACAATTGGATCCCTCGATGATGATAAGAAGAAAAAGGAGGATGTATCAACTGTCACTTACCACTATAGGGATTCACCCTACCGATATCCCAACAATACTCAAATTGTTGCCCACGCTCCATATATCTCATACCCAGTATATAATACTCAACCACACTATAATCTACCCCGAGCACCAACACAACAAAATCCACCAAGACCATATGTCCCTGTCCAAGGGCCACTCCACCAGAATAGACCAGCATATACGGCAAGACACTATTCGAATAGTGAAGCTGAAAAAACTCGCACTTACACAACCATTGCCAAACCTTATGCCCAATTATTTAAGAGACTGAGGGCTGCTAAGGTGCTACAGCCTGTTGAAGGAAGGTTCCCTGATCCAATTCCTCATAACTTTAATGGAAACAAGCAATGCACTTACCACTCAGGAATCCAAGGACATGACACAGAAGATTGCTATGGGTTGAAGAATTAGATAGAGTCTTTAATCAAAAGGGGAATAATAAAATGTACTCTAGTGCCTCCAAATGTGAACAACAACCCTTTGCCAAGTCACGAGAATCAAGAAGTTAACATGATCACCCTAGAAGGAGAATGTGACTTGGAAGGAACTGCCTTGCCTAGTGGGAATACCGAAGAAGTTGATACTACATCTCCAACACAGCCTGTTGTCATAGTTCAATGAAGTCTGCCAAGAGCTACTTGCCAAGAGCTCTAATAACTACTTTGAACACTGTGAAGTCTGAGTATGACACCAAAGTAGTCCCGTGGAATTACCAAGCGAAAGCTAAGGATAGGATGATTGATACTACTGCAGCTCAAGGGATGACTAGGTCTAGAAGGTGTTATGCTCCCAAAGATCTTAATCGAGCAATTGTTGGGAAGGAACAAAATTTGAAGAGAAATATCGCTGATGCCAAAGCTGTTGAATTTTGAAAGAGGATACAACCCAAGAACTATTTAGTTGAAGAATAATTAAAGAAAACACTTGCCCACATATCTATTCTGTCACTACTCATGAGTTCTAAAACCAGTAGGAATGCTTTCATGGAAGTGTTAAATGGGGTTTACATTCCAGAAGAAACTACAGGTGAAACTCTAGCTGCAACTGTTCGATGAGTCATGGAAGCTAACAAGGTCTCCTTCCACGATGATGAGTTACTAACAGAAAGGACAGAACATAACAAAGCACTATATATCAAGGTCAAATATTATGGCAAGATCGTGGATCAAGCTTGATTGATGGTGGTTATGGATGCAATATCTGCCCTTTCATAATGTTGAGGGATTTTGGTTATGAACATGGGAGAAATAAGAAAAAGTCATGTGAAACTTAGAGATTTTGATGGGGCGCAAATAAATGTCATTGGAGAAGTCTATCTAACATTGCAAGTGGGGCCAGCTAAATTCACCATTTTATTTCAAGTCATGGATGTGTCATCTAACTACAACTTATTGCTAAGAAGACTGTGGATCCACATGGCGAGAGTTGTACCATTAACCCTTCATCAGTGTGTAAAGTTTGAGTGGCATTGCACGGAAGTTACCATCTATGGAGAGCATAGTCAATCCATCTATTTTTTCAATTCTATTCTAATCACTGAAGAGTTAGATGGAGCCACTTTTCATACTTTGGAAATTATGCAAGCTGTGAAGACTGATAGTAAAGCAGGGTCGGATGATATAAAGTTATTAGGCATAGCAAAGATGGTTGCTTTAGAGATGTTGAAGTATGGGTATCAGCCTAAAATGACTTGTACCCAAGCATAATAGAATAACTAAACCAATCTAGCTGAAGCATCAGAAGGGTACCATCGGACTTGGATATCATCCTATATCGGGAGTAGTTTGCAGTGCGAGATCAAGAAAGATGACATTTGTACCCAAATAAGTTCTAATCCTATGTCTAGCAGTTGAAGATGACATCATACAAGAAATAAGAAATTTGCTTGTGTCAATGATCGTAGAGGAGGAGAAGATAGATCTCAGCAAATTGACCATCCATGATGCTGAGCCTAGAGAAGTGTTGTAGAACTGGACCGTCCACCCATCTCTATTTCAGCGAGAATACTGGTAGTGTAGAAAGTAGTAGTTTTTAAAATTTGCATAAGCAAAATCGATATATCATGATTTAATCCTTTCGTCGTTTGTGTCTTTTGAAAATTTGGAGTGCTTCTAAAAAAAGTCTTATTTTCTAAAATTATCCTATTACTTTTACAGTATTTACTTCTCTCTTTATTTATTTATTTTTGCTTATTATTTATATTTCTCAGTATTCGTATTAATAAAAATCATAGTATAATGGTTATGACATGTGATAAGTTCGTCGAGCAAAGAAAAAGCGATGAATTGGATCACAAAGAATATGATGATAACATGATGCCAGAAAATCTACCACATGAGATAGAGCAGCTTGAAAGTTAGGAGAAACCTAACATGGAAGAAACAGAGGTTGTCAACTTAGGAGACGAGGGAGTCACGAAGGAAATATGAGTCAGCATACATTTGAAAATCGAAAGGAAGCAGGAGTTAATAGATTTGCTTAAGCAATATATTAATATATTTTCTTGGTCTTACGATGACATGCCAGAATTAAGTACTGACATAGTATAGCACTAATTGCCAATCGATCCCACTTGCCCGCCAGTCAAGCAAAAGATAAGAAAATTCAAGCCTGATTTGAGTCTAAGGATCAAAGAAGATGTAACTAAGCAAATTGAAGCGAATGTAATAAGGGTTACGAATTACCCCACATGGTTGGCAACATTATACTAGTACCAAAGAAGATGGAAAAATCAGAATATGTGTGGATTATCGGGATCTCTATCAAGCCAGCTAAAGATGATTTTTCTCTTCCAAATATTCACATACTTCTTGATAATTGTACAAAACATGAACTACAATCATTTGTCGATTGTTTTTACGGGTTATCACCAGAATTTGATTGATGAAGAAGATATACAAAAAATGGCGTTCATCATGCCATGGGGGGTATAATGCTATAGGATGATGTCATTTGGTCTTAAAAATGCTGGAGCAACCTACATAAGGGACATGATCACTCTTTTTCATAACATGATCCATAAGTAAATTGAGGTATATGTGGATGACATCATAATCAAGTCCAAGAAGAGCTCAGACCATTTGGACAATTTGCGAAAGTTATTTGAAACGCTGTGGAAGTATGACTTAAAATTGAATCCAGTAAAGTGTGCATTTAGAGTACCCGCAAGAAAGCTGCTAGGGTTCATTGTCGGTCGAAAGGGCATAGAGTTAGATCCGTTGAAAGTCAAAACAATCCAAAAACTACCTCCTCCTAGGACCAAGAAGGACATGATGAGTTTCCTTGGGAGACTCAACTATATTAGTTATTTCATCGCTAAGTCCACAGTAATATACGAACCAATATTCAAGTTGTTGAAGAATGATGCTACCACAGAATGGACGGAGGAATGTCAAAAGGCTTTAGATAAAATCAAATAATATTTATCAAATCCACCAGTATTGGTCCCACCTGAGCCTGGAAGGCCTTTACTTCTATATTTATCTGTCATGGATGGTGCATTTGGATGAGTGCTGGGATAACATGATGAAACAAGTAGAAGAGAATAAGCCACTTACTACTTAAGCAAGAAGTTCACCCCATACGAGGAAAAATACACCTTATTGGAATGAACTTGCTGTGCTTTGACTTGGATCGCACTAAAATTTAGGCACTACCTATCTCTATATACCACATACTTAATCTCGAGAATGGATACACTCAAGTATATCTTTCAGAAGCCGATGCCTATAGGGAAATTAGCAAAATGGAAAATTTTGTTAAGTGAGTTCGATATTGTGTACGTATCACAGAAGGCCATTAGAGGACAAGCTTTGGCTGACCACCTTGCAGAAAACCCAATGGATCAAGATTACAATATACTTAAGACCTACTTCCCTGATGAAGAGGTGTTGTTCGTAGGAGAAGACATATCAGAAACATACAATGGGCACAGAATGTTCTTTGAAGCATCAAATCCCGAAGAGTTGGAGTAGGAGCAGTTCTAATTTCCGAGATAGGCCAATATTACCTAATTTCGGCCAAGATCAGATTTGATTGTATGAACAACATGACATAGTATAAAGCTTGTATCTTAGGACTCAAGATGGTTGTAGGCATGGACATCAAAAAGCTCTTGGTAATAAGTGATTCTAATTTGTTTATTCATCAAGTTTGAGAAGAATAGCCCACTAAAGATGTTAAGATCCTTCGTTACTTGAATTACATAAAGGAGTTGAGTAAGATATTCATAGAGATTGAATTCAAACATGAACCTCGAGCTCAAAATGAGTTTGTCGATGCTTTAGTGACATTGTCCTCAATGATTCAGCATCCAAAAAAGAATTATATCGATCATATTGGGGTGGAGATATGCGACCAACATGCATATTGTTTTCATGTAGATGAGGAATTGGATGAAGAACCATGGTACTACGATATCAAGAGGTTGATAGAAGCATAAGAGTACCTTAAAAATGACACAAGCAAGCAAAAACAGACATTGAGAAGGATGGCCAATCATTTCTTTCTTAATGGAGTAATCCTATATTGGAGAGGATTCCAGATTTAGGATTGCTAAGATGTGTCAACGCTGAGAAGCAACAAAGCTTTTAGAAGAGATTCCTGTAAGAACATATGGGTCTCACATGAATGGGTTCACACTGGTAAGAAGGATTTTAAGGGCTATATATTTTTGGATGACGATGGAGAGAGACAGTATTCAACACATACAAAAGTGCCATCAGTGCCAAGTGTATGGAGATTTTATACGAGTCCCACCGAGCGAACTCAATATGATGGGTTTTCCTTGGCTATTTGTCACTTGGAGCATGGATGTAATTAGGCCCATAGAGCCCACAACATTAAATGGATATCTTTTCATTCTAGTAGCTATCGATTATTTCACAAAGTGGGTTTAAGCTTCAACATACAAAGCTATGACTAAGAAGGCAGTGGCAAATTTTGCTCGCAATAATATAGTTTGTTAGTTTGGAATTCTAGAATCAGTCATCACAGACAATGCGGCAAATCTTAATAGTGATGTTATGCATGAGATTTGTGAATGGTTCAAGATTACCCATCGAAATTCCATGACCTATCAGCCACAGATGAATAGAGCAGTTGAGACCGCAAACAAGAATATCAAGAAGATTTTAAGGAAGATAATAGATAGCCACAAGCAATGGCATGATAAGTTACAATATGCTTTGCTCGGTTATCGTACTACAATCAGGATATCCACTGGGGCAACTCCTTATCTGCTGGTTTATGGTTCAGAAGCAGTAATACCTACTGAGGTGGAGATACTATCTTTAAGGATCATTCAAGAAGTTGGTTTGGATGATGCAAAATGGATTCATAGTCAGATTGAACAGTTGATGCTCATTCATGAGAAAAGGATAAATGCAATCTGTCAAGGTCAACTATATAAAAACAGAATGGCTAAGGCATTGAATAAAAAGGTCAAGCCTCGACAGTTCAAACCAGCAGACCTAGTGTTGAAGAAGATATTTCCTCACCAAGGAGAAGCTAAAGGAAAATTTGCCCCAAACTAGTAGGGACCCTACATGGTTCATAGAGAAATCTCAGGGAGAGCAGTGATATTAACAGAAATAGATAATATAGTGAGCACCAATCCAATAAATTTAGATGCCATTAAGAAGTACTATATCTGAAGATATCAAGACTAGTTTTTGCATTACTGATATAATAGAACTACGTCTCGACCTGACTTCCCATGGTAGGGTATGTATGCAACCCATATCGGGTCTGGTCACCATAGAAAATCCAACATCATCATTTTTATGTATTCAAAACTACACCTGTCCTGACTTCCCTTAGTGGGATACGTAGGCAATCCTTATGGATTCGGTCCCCTTATATTTTTCACTTCTCCATGGTATTGAACTACGTTTTGACCTAATTCCATTTGGATATGTAGGCACCTTGATTAGGCCTAGTCATTGCATTTTATATTTTCCTCTTTATTGTACTTGAACTACGTTTTGACCTGATGCTATTTGGATACATAGGCAACCTGAGTCAGGCTTGATCATTGCATTACATATTTTTCTTTTGTCCCTTGTAATTAACTATATTTTGACTTGATTCCACTTAGATACATAGGCAGCTTAAGTCAGGCTAGGTCGTTGCATTGCATAATTTTCATTCTTTAACCCTTGAACTATGCACAGAATTGATTCCCATTTGAGGATACATAGGAAACCTTAAAAGGTTCAGTCATACCCAGAGGAAACCCTCTTTTGTTATGCATTGTTGAAGAGCACCAAATCTCCCAGAAGAATCAAAAAAGTGTCATAAGAAGTTAAGGATATGAGAAGAACTACTTTGGATCTCGAAATGTGTCATAACCTTAGAATGATCGAGGATTACTATATATATGTGTGTATACATATATACATATATCGGATATATATGTAATACACTCCCTTATATAAAGAAATGTTTTATTATTTTTCAAGATGTTCTTTATTATTCTACCTACCAAGGCTCCGGGATAAGAGAATAAGGGCGGATCGAAGAAGTCTTGAAGGGTTTTCGATGATGAGGCTTAAGTTTGTGAGTCGACACAAGTCAAAATTCCTCTTCGAACTAAAAATTTTTCTTTGGGTGCAGGGAGATAGGAAATCAAAGAAGCTAACATCAAGTCTCGGGGCACAACTGGAGGCGTTATTCGACTCAATCCAAACATAAGTCAAAATATTTTCTCCATATATACTTTTTTAATATGCAAAACGTTTCCTGACTAATAAGGTTCTATTTTAAATCTTTGCAGGTACACTCAAGATTCGGATCAAAAGACAAAGGGAGCTCCCATAAGACAAATAGGGTAATTTGCTTTTCATCAAGAATAAATTCACCAATTGGAGACCACCATCTAAATGCATCACATAAGCCACACAAAAGGGAAATTGCGACCTAACTATGTTGAAAAATTCTGCAAATTGGATATTACATCTAGTTGCATCGAACTCCATCGCTTGGAAGCTATACATAGCAACCGTCATCGAAACTCTGCCAACTGGAGGATGTACATATTTAATACTGATCAAAGGCTATACATTGCAGACGCCATTCAGACTCCACCAATTGGAGGATGTGTATATAGCAAGCACTGTTCAGACTTTGAAAATAATTGAGGATTGTACGCAGTAAACCTCATTCAAACTCCACAACTTGGAGGATGTATATATCGAGTATTGTCAAGATACCACCAATTGGAGTCTATATATAAGCAAAATAAGTGACGCTCTACTAGTTAAGGACCACAATACAATAACACTATCAAAGCTCCATCGATCAGGGGCACACATATATAGGCATTACTTTATAATCGCCTCGACAAGTGGAGGTTTTATCTTATAAGTTATGCATCGCCAGATACAAGCGTTACTTTACAATTGCCTCGCCAAGTGGAGGCTTGACATTACAAGTTTCACTGCCAGATATATGTGTTACTTTAAAATTGCCTTGCCAAGTGGAGACTTTACATTACAAGTTTCACCGCCAGATACAGACGTTACTTTACAATAACCTCGCCAAGTAGAGGCTTTACATTACAATTTTCACTACTAGATACTGGTGTTACCTTATAATAACCTCGCCAAGTGGAGGCTTTACACTACAAGCTTTATACCTCCAGATACAGGTAGGACGTTATAATTGCCGCACCAGTCGGAAGTTTTACATTACAACCTTTGATTCGCCAGAGAAAGGCATTACATTACAAAAGCTTCGCTAGCCATGAAGCTTCTACACTATAGGTTGCTTTGCCTGCATTGGATTCACACTACAAGACAAAAATATTGACAATTATTTGAATATCTATGCTCTACTATTTACATTATTACTTTTATTTATAATTTTGAATTATAGCATGTACTTTTCACCCCTTTTACCTACATTGCAGGACCACACATCACAACATGGAATTATATCTTAACAACAAATTAAGGAAAGCTAGTGGAATGTCAAGCGCCCTTAGCTACGTCAAGGATTAACTTTCTGAACTTAACTGACTTGATTTTCGGAGATTCAAATTGGGGCACTTTAGAAAGCGATAAGATTAAAGTTTAGCACCAGACGTCAACTTGTGGATCATGCTTTAAGTATTAAACTAGGGCAATTGTTGAAGTTTGAACTAACATCATTAGCAAGAGGAACATAACCGCAATATGGGACTTTTTCTTAGCAGCAAACTGGGATATAGTTTGAAGAGAAATGTCAAGCTCTTTGGATATAAGCTGAGAAGTAACTTTGACCACAATCCAACCATATCCCTTTTTGAAGGCATGTGGGTATCTTTTTGAGTTTGTGTATTTCAATTCGAGTGATAATGTACCAAGAACTTTGGAAATTATTCTCGCGTAAGTTCTTAGTTATGGGTGTGGATCATGCCATATTCATAGTTAAGAGGTTGAGAGCCTCTTTTCTTAATTCGACTTATTTATCATTCTTTTCGAACCAAATGTGACCTTAGTATAAGAGATTTCCTTTTCGACCAATCGACTCGATGCTACAAATAGTCTAATTCCTACGTTTGGGATATGTAGGCGAGTTCTATGTTGAAAACTCAACTATAATCCAACCTCTTCTCATTCTACTCCCGAGCTTTCCGATCCCTCCATAATTCCCTATGAAATGGCTTGTAACTTCTTTCAGAATCGTGCATAAAATCAAGTGTCATTAATGTAACACCCCAAATTCTTTTAAGCTAAGATCGAGTCATCTTTCATATGATATAGAATTTTAATTGAGGATTCTTAATTGAGCATAGATGTTAAATTCAATTTGTTAGTATGAGAATATAATTAGAGCTGATATGAGGTTGTATTTCTAATGTATGATTCTATAAAGGTTAGGTCAACCAACAACTTGTAAGTTGTATATACATGATAGGATTAATTCATAAGTATTTAAAGTATATTAGGTGTGATTTAGTGTCATAAGGAATCTTTTACATCAAGCCAAATTCAAAGAATTTCTAGCAATTAAGTTTTCGTATGAGGCGATAGAAGGGTTAACTTCAAATGACCATATCTCATAAAGCATAATGAGTTAGATGACCCATAATATATCAAATCAAAGATATTCAAATTATCTTTCCAACGCATCAAATTTTGCATTAATTGAAGTTCGGAACAAAAAGTTATGACTATTTTAGTGGAAAGGTACAAAGCTGTCCGAAAGTCCGCGTTCGGAGTGCGTCGCGGACCCTCACTGGATGAGTTAATGATGTTTTTTCTTTAGAATTTGAGGGTATTATTATTGTAAAACCTTTTGGAGTCTATTTATGATCTCCAAAACATATAAAACATTAATTTTCATAATAAAAAAAACCCTCTCCCTTCTCTCCTAAACATAAACGCTCAAGAATGATCAAGAAAGCCATGAAGTTAGGATTTGCTTTCAAGATTCATCCTCAAGGTAAAATATTCTTCATAAATTTCAGTATACCCAACCCAGATTTCTTAGTCTATTCATGAAGCTCTAATAGGATCTTAAATCATAACTCAGGGTTTCAAGAAAACAAATTCAAGTATCCCAAGAAAGGATTTCTTGACTCTTCTTTCTTCAAGAATTATGGTTCTTCTTCAAGAACTCTAAAGAGTTTAAGTCAAGATTTCAAGAATCAAAGATAATTCTTGCAATCAATGTTTATTCCAAGTTCTTTTACTTTAACAGAACTATGAAGATTGAGGATTTTCTCCAAGAAAGAGAAGAGAAGGTCGCAAACTTTCTCCAAACTTCAACCAACGATTTCTCTCTAAATTTTGATCAGATTTGAGCAATTTAAATGGCTAAATTGTATATTCTTTTCGAGGAGAACACCATGGGAGTTTTAGAAATTGACTTTGTTACTTCGTTCGAGGTAAAAATTGCAGAATTACTGCTGCATTTTTAATGTATTTCGAAAATTTTAACATGCAATTTCCTCCTCATGTTATCTCCGTTTTTGAATTAGTTTTCGCCGTTGAATTCTTTATCACCTAGGGAACATTTTCATGTAAAATTTTTCAAATTCCAATAGAATTTTTCTGATGATAAAATTTTTAGACCATTTTATCCTTTTCACCCAAATTAATTAATTTTAGTGTCATTAGATTTATTATATAATTATGATGCTATATTTGAATAGATTTTGGTGAGTTGGAGTGTTATAAAAAGAAAAAAGCTTCAGAATTGACATTATTCGAGACTTTATATAAGGCAAGTGGATTTCTTAACCTTGGTTAAGTATATAGAATCTAGTACTTCCTGTGTGAGTTGGTAAGAACAATTTATGTAGGCTTTGATTCAACTATTTTGAATTAAGTAATTATCCTATGTTGATATTTGACTTGTGGACTAATGATGGGGGTTATATGTGAAATAGTGATTAATTGTTGTTGATATAGAGGTGATACTTACTGTTAGATATGAATGTTGTTAAGGTTATGATGGAATTGAGATTGAGGATATTGCAACATTTATGTTATTGTCACGACCCAACCCAGGGGCTGTGATTGGTGCTGGTAGGGCACCCAGACATACACTATACCAAATTTCCATTCACAAAAGCTAAGGAATTTCCCAAAATTTTGACAGAGTTTCCTCTATTTTACTGACTAGCCTCACCTGCAAACAGCGAACCCAACAGTACCAAACATCACTATATGATCATATACATATATGCGGGCCGACAAGATTACCACTGCGGCAGAATCGCCCAACAAACATATCATACAAACGAGATCATACCAACATAATTCCTACACCCACATGTATCCACAGACCTCTATACACAGAAACTAGATCATAATATGGGACAGGGCCCCGTCATACCTCGAATATATATAAATGCAAAATACAAAAAGTATGTATACAAGTATATATGAAATGGTCTGCTTCTGATCTAAGGGAGCACTTCAACGGTAGATGAAAGTCCTAAGAAGACGGCCCTCTAACCTGTTCATCTGTACTTACGGGCATGAACGCAACCCCTGAAAAGAGGGGGTCAGTATGAAATACGTACCAAGTATGTAAAGCGGAAAGCCCAAAATGTAAGTGAAAGTAATAATCCATATAAGAAAATATAGAAGTCAAACCTGTATGTAACCATTAAAATATTTATGTATTCAAACATCAAAATAATGCATATCAGATGGGAACGATGGCGACCTCCAAACTCGCGCCATACCACAGCATAACACCAGAAGTTTCAAATCTCCGAAATCTCCAACACAAACCCCAACTGTAACAGAGGATAGGTGAACCAGGGCGACGCGCCAAGCGTTCACGTATCATAATGCATAAAGGTCATCATGCCCATTTGTGGAGCCGAGGCGATGGTACCACGTACTCTTGTGAGCCGGGGCGAACTCGGCCCAGCACTCACACGTCATGATGCCATCCCAGCCCAACTACTTATGTCTCCGAGCTAAGCAAAGCTGGTCCATGGGCAAATCGACCCGCCGTATCCAACCTACCTCAGAAGATATATACATAGATACAGATAATCATATATACGCACGAAATGATCAGCCCGGGAACCGGTGAACGAGGCCAAACAGGCACGAACAGAGTCGTGAGAATCATATGCATAAAAACTGATTTCAAACACTTAACAATATACAAAATGTTAACTTTTGAAATCAAATAGTTAATCTTTTCTGAAAGTTTGCCAAAATTGCTCAAACTCACGTTTAGAGCTAATTTCAAAACAATTTGAACTTATAGCTTCCCAACTTTCTAATCCCGACCAAATGAATACTATTCATGGGTTCAAAATTCCAATATTTAAGATGAAATAAATTTGTCAGAAGATTGGCCAAAAATGAACATAGACTATTTTCAAACCCAAACTGTACAGGAAAGGAATTTCTCAAATGTACAATGGCGAATGAGCTTACTAATTCATGCCAAAGACTAGAAAATCTTTACATACCTCAATTTCGCTTGCCAACTAGCTATAGCGTAAGGTCAATCCAAACTTAGACTTTCAGACGTTCAACGTCTACACAATTACAATAACGCCAACGATTAATATTCATATCGTGCCTTTATCCCTAACTTTTTCATTCTAAATATATAAAAATTTTGGCAATATTTTCCCTTAAAATATGCTGCTCTGAGAATTCAACTCGGCTCAAATAATCAGTCAACAACAACAACAACAACCCATAACATCAACAAACCTTTTCCAATACCACCACAACATCAAAATGCCACAAAACGCTATTGCGATGTAAATAGCAAAACAGGGCAGCAGTGAATCAAACTCATATCTATCATATTCAAGCCTTCCGATATACTCCAAAAAACCACAATACATCACCCCACCGCCCAACGCAAACCTCCAACGCTAAAACATAACGTTATACCTTCGATGGGACTCCAATTTAAGCTAACGTTCATGTAATTTTTTGAATAGTTTTCTAACACTTCCTTCACCCCATAAAGACTATTTCCATGACAATTAAACGCAAAAACATGATAACAATTCAATATATAGTCATATGCAAATTTGTTCCTACTTCGACCACAAATTCAATATTCGTAATTCCATTAACAACGAATCCTATTTTTGCGTTTTACCTTCATTTTAACACATTCCTAACACCTTCACAACCTTTAAATAACATAAACAAACATAAAATTTAGCATATCTTTCAATATTTCACTACACCCAAATTCTTCGTAGCCGCTAAACTAAGCATTTTCTTGACCAACCAACGCCTCCACGCTAGTTAGGGGATCCAATATACCAAGCTTGAAGCATCAAATAGTCGAAAACTTGAAAAAATGGAATTTTGTTCTCGGGTTACTGTAGCAACCCGAGAGCATTCTTGATTTTGCTGTTTCTTCAATTTGTTTCTAAGTGTTGGAATCTCTTCTTGCACACAAGATTCATACATATATATCTAATGAATCCAACGATACTAAAATTAATTAATTCGATAAAAAAAGTAAAATGGTCCAAAATTTTTGTCATCAGAAAAGTCATCAAAAACTTGGAAATTTTTACATGAAATGGTTCCCCAAGTGATAAGGAATTCAGTGGTGAAAACCGTTTTAAAAACGGAGCTCGTATGAGGAAGAAATCGCATAAGAAAGTTTATGGGAATAACAACAATGCAACAGCAAAAATCATGATATTTACCTCAAACGATGCACCAAAATCAGTTTATGAAGCTTCCAAGTTGTTTTTCTCAGAAAATTATACAATTTAGCCTTTTGAATCACTCAAATCGAATAAAAAATGAGAGAGAAAGGAAGGTTTGAAGTTTGGGGGAAAATGGGAGCTTGCTGCAAATTCTGCAACTTTAAAGAGTCTAGGAAGCGGGTGGACACAGGGCAGAATCCTATTGGGCCATGTCATCCGCTCGTTTCAACATTTTCAGAAATCTCTCGAACTTAAATTCGATGCTCCGACCTCATCCAAAGTTGAAAAAATACAATCCATATATGAAATCGGATTGGAAATGACATTCCGGACTCATTGGTGAGGTCAAAATTCTCATAGGAGGTCATGTTTTTCAATGTGGGTCCTATTTCCAATACCAAAAATTATCAAGGGGGGTCAAACCACACTTGAACTTCCCAAGAACTGAACGAAGGGTCCTCTTAGCCAAAACTCTACGTTTCGGATCCAATGAAAATGTCATCATTTGCAATTGAGGCCTCCTTGACCCCAAAACCTGAAAAAGTTCATTTAAACTAATTTCGGACTCAAAACCGCAAAATATTCTCTGAAACTTTAAAAATTGCAGTGAAACCATTTCTAGCGTTAGTTGACCATCTGAAACTATTGAAATTTTCAAAATTCCGATTCGAGCTTCCAGACCCCACTTGTTGACCAAAGTCAAACTTTGGCTTCGATAACAACTAAAACTGCAACTCATGAATTAAAATCTTCATTTTAACTCCAAATTAAATTCTGTAAGTTTCCCCCAGACCATATTCACATTTGGCTCCAACTCTACCAAATTGAACCAGCTAAGGACTTACAGACTCTAACATCTATCCTGAGATAAAATACATCCCTACTCATTTTGGATTGATTCCAATAGGTCAAGTGAGTTAAGAGCAAAAGGAGAACCATATAGCGCAAGAAAGAGGCAAGAGACCGCAGTTCCTTCAAAAGTATTTTGATGCATCCGCAACATAAAAAGACTGATCTTGGGCGACCCTAAAGCCACTCTCAACCTAAATTTGATTGCTTGAATCCTTGCCTCTGTTCTTTAATGCAGTCCTACATATGTTAAATTTATTTTACATTCTACCTTCCTTATTATGTTAAGCATATCCCTCCTGGAATCATTATAGTTCCACTACATCAACATACGTGTCCTGGATTAGTTAAAAAATATGTGTGTGTACGTTTGCACTCACATTTGAAACGCAAGAATCTTATCAATGTTGGACCCGTGCTTGCATGGGCCATTCCCACCTAGTGTTATGAGAAGGGAGTATGCAGATATCCACTTTCGTGCCACTATTTAAATTGTAGCTGAAGCTAAAATTCTTTTGCAAATATACTATTTTAGAAATACTTCCCATATAGAGTTCTAATATTATAAAATTTAATGTTTGAAATTTAAAATTTTTCAAATATTTTTTGCTTGAAATGTGATCTTACCAAGGACAAACTTCAAATAATTTTTTTATGAAATTTAGTTTGACTTGTCACTTGCTAATAGGGTTATTTATTGAACGGATCAGATAGATAATTATATTTAATTATTTTGATTATCAGATATTACTAATGCACTAGCCAATCAATAAGCTATTGATGGTTCGATATCGAGCTAGTAGTTAACAAATGGTGTATTGATTGAATCATCTCATGCTCACTTTTTAAATTTTTCACTCACTAACATATTAAATTAAAATCAAATAAATAACTTTTTTTTTAGCTCTATTAAGCCGATAATTCTCTAATTGTAAAGCAGAGTGAAGTATTTCAATGTCTAAATTTTGAGGGTGCATACACATAAACATTTATTAACAAATATACTTACAGTAAAAATGTAGCTATAATAATTCTTAAAGGGTGACAATTTATCCACTAAGGAAATCAAGAAATCTGTTTTGCACGAATAAATCATTAACTATAAAAATTTTAACCAATTTACCGGCCATCAATCCAATAACTCAATACTAATAA
>JAOTQJ010180084.1:0-23374 GCA_025642045.1 Solanum sejunctum
TACAAATTTTGCCGACTTCCCAAAGCATAAGTGTGATTCTGGACTCCGCTAGAGCTAAATGCCCCTCTTAGACCTCCACCATGACCCTTAGGTGCTTATTGACCCCTACCTATGGGAGGAACTGATGATGATGATGCAACAACTAATCTAGTAGGTTTTGCTATATCACCCATATGTCTCCTCAGGCAGTCTCTCATCATATGCCCTGGTTTACCATACCAATAACAAGCGTATGTCACAACATGACATATACCTGAATGACTTCTTCCATACTATTTACAAGGCTCCGTGGTGGTCAGTTGCTGCCCTTCATTTCTTGGACCAAACTGATTTCTCCTAGATCCCTGAAGTTATGGTGGAGCACTTGCTACAGAATAGGATGATGATGGCCGAGGTGGTCTATTAGAAAACTGGAGGGGACTGTTCGGAGTTCATAAGATGACCATTTAATAAGACCACTAAGAGAATGGACAACCAATTACCAGTTGCCTAAGTCTACCAACATCTTCAAGGACAAGCCAAACCATCCACCAGTGAGCTTAAGGGAGCCTCAAGTAAACCCAAGGGCGAGAGAGTGGCAAATTGGCTGAGGTTATCGTACCATTATTGCATTACTGATAAGCTGATAAGGATTGAGCATATGCTTGAACAAGTACTGACCAAGGTTAATGAGCAAAATGATGTTATCTGGGAAATAAAGTTTGATGTCCTTAAATGCAACTACAAGGTGGAAAAACAAACTATATTAATGCAAAGCCATGGTGATATGATAGAGCAGCTTGCTGAGTAACTAGATATAGTGCAAGATGAACAAAGGAAGAGTAGAAGGAGTTGCGATGGTATTTATGGAGAAGTCTGATTATCCATGAAGGCAAAGTCAAGCTACAAGGTTAAACAAGGAGTTTCTTGGGAGGCAACCCAAGCATCTTTTGTGTTTACATTTATCTTGAGACATTTCATTTTTTATAGCATGTTTAGTGTTATTTAATATTTTGTTGACACTGCTAAGACTTTGAAGCTATTGTGTCAACTTACATTTTGGTGTACTTTAAGCAGTTGGTTACAGGAACAAACAAAGAACTGAAGAATGGAAAGATTATGCTCAGACACAGCTTTAACGACTAGTCCTAAGAGTCGTAGTGAATGTTATGACTTGTAGTCCTGCCTCGTATAGAGAAATAGTGAGTATCAAATGTTGTCACACATACTACAACCCAACCTTACGATTCATAGAGTCTGCTATGAGTCGTAAGAGGGGTTCGTAGTGCCCAGATATAATTTCTAAATTTTATAAATGTTGGGTATATTACAAGACTAGGACCTATGAGTCATAGGATAGCATACAACTCATAGTTGGGGTCTCGTGGCCTCAATCTGCAATTAGAAAAAGGCTGACCCAGTTTCATTTAAAAGGGGGTCAAAATAAAATTTGACCATAAAATTCATTTAATAAACCCTAAGAGGCAATGGAAAACCACTTCCCATCATCCACATCCTTTTTTCAATCAAAATCGTGTCTTCCTACATCACTTTCTAGTGAAGATTTTGGCAAAGTCACTATTTTTAGTATTTTTGGCATGATTTTGAATTTCTTTCACTTTGGTTTACTTCTCCAATCGATCGATAAGCTCCATGGTTAAATTTTGCAAGCTTTTGTAGTGACTCTATTCCCTATATGAGTGTGTGCTTAGTCATACCATATAGTGACAATTGAACTACACATATAACCTCAAGTTTTTAGGTTTTGAAGAATTGAGTTGTGAATCGAATCATGTTAAAATTCTTGAATGGGTGATAGTGAATGTGAAAGTTATAATTCATGGGATATATTGTGTTATTGTTGCCCACTCATGATCTAAATTGTTGTCGGAATCAGAATTTAGGAGATGTAGGTGTAATGCTTATGCTTTAACTAGTGGGATTTATTTGAATTGATTTGTTTCGAATGTTTTATAGTTATTAAATATGAGTTGAGAAGTATATTGTTGTCGGTGTGCTTGGCGTAGTGTGGAACTATTTTTAACCCATAGGGACGATGGTCGTCTCGAATTTCTGATGTTAGTATGGAATTGATCATGTACCAAGTATTTGCTAGTGTTTTTATGTACCAAATTGGTTTGAACTGTGTGGTGGATTGTTGCTTTCCGAATGAAAATGTTAGTCACTATAGATCCCTTCTGCAGTCAGCGATGAGGTACCCCTACGACTCGTAAGTCCCCATGGCAGTCATAGTGGCCCCTCATGGTAAGCATTAGTCATTTGTGGTTCCTTCATGTTTCTAATATGAGATCCACATACGACTCGTAGTTCCTACTGCGACTCATAGTGAGGGTATTGTAGGTTTTTATAAGTTTTTTGAAAATGTTTTTGGAATTTGGTACGAGTGATGTATGATGGTCATGCTCTAATAAGAAAGTGGTTGCTATAAGTAATTAAGCAAACTGAGGTTAGGGTCGAATCCACAGGGAAAATAGGGCTTTGACTACAATACTTCACTACTAATCATTTCTAGTATTTTTTACTACAACCTCGAAATGGAGGGAGTTTTGTGATTAAAAAATAAAATAAAACAATCACTAATTAAAATGCATGGAAACACTCAATTTTGGGGATAACTTAGGAATTGTGTTCACCTTGGTTCGTCGACTTGATTACCCTAGATACATAACTATAATTGGTGAGTCGCATGAAGGACAGTAACTTAGGTTCTTCCAGCCCTGTTATGAAGGAGAAAGTCGAATTTCACCATGGTGCTTGGTCGGCCACCATGGCGTGCCAACTAACACTTACAAATAGTCCTATTAAAACTCCTTTTGGCTAGGTTTGGTCGATTAGATAGGAACACATCAATCGAATTCTATCATCTACTTCTCTTTTCCTATTTGTCACTACTTTGGTCGGGATCGTGGTTGTAGGCGGGGTTTGGTGTTGGCCACCACCAAACAACAATAAGAATGAAGGGAAATAGATAATACATGCAAAACCACACTCATAAAAATACAAGAAAACTACGTTATTTCAAGTCAACTAACCATAGTTCTCACATCCCCAAGTTGTAGGTACTTAGCTACTCATGGCTAAAGCAAAAAATACAAGAATGCAAATAATAGATATAGTTGAGAGTTTCACCAATAACAATGAAGGACATAGACACCACAAGTTGTAAACCTACAAGCTTCATTGATCAATAATGAGTACAAGGCAAGATTTGCAATCCCCAGAATGGGTTTTCCAAGAGAGGACAACAAGCTACACTAAAAATCTAAGAAAATCTTTAAAATGTAATGTGAAAATATCTACTAGTCAAACTCCTTTTAAAAACCTAACTTAAGCTATATATAGTGTTTACAAAATAACCCTAGAATTTATATAGAAAAGATAGCTAGCACTGATAAGTCTCACAGTTACGACTTGTAGGATGACCTACGAGTCGTTGCTTGGGCTATGACTTGTATGGTTGTCTAATAGTCTTGGTCCTCAATTTTTGGTCCGACATTTTTGGCTCTTTGATTCTTGCTATGAGTCATAGTATGTATTACAAATCATAGGTTGGCTCGTATGGCATATACTTGAGCAAAATCTGCAATGTTTCTTCAAAATCATGCCAGCTTAAATTTTCTGTAAGATTAATACAAAAACACATCAAAATACTAAAAAGTCACTTTAAGAACTCACAAAATCCCTTGTTTTAGGAACCGAATGTGTTGTACTTTGACAGCACATCAACACCGACAACTTAGAATTGTTGCTTGTCCTCAAGCGAAGACTCAATCTATGCAAATAAAGAGAAACACATAGTAACTATACTAATGGCATATATATCAACTCCTCTGATTCAAGTACCCAACAACCATTTTCAAAATAGGATTGTGCAATTATTTAGCAAATGGGAACATAACGAGATACCTGGTAATCCAACTATGATAAGCAAAGGAGCATCAACCGTCCATAATCACTGGTATAGTCATATGCTACTCAAGTAGTGCAAATTCCCTCATTAGAACGAAGACCCTTATAATCACTCAAAAGCATTTTAGAATTTAGGGACTAAGGAAGCATTCTCACTCTCACAACTGAAATTCAATGCATACTGACTAACACCATAGGCTTGCCTCCATTATCATCTTCTGGATTTAGTGATAAAGTGGAGGTAGATCAGTTTAGGACTTATAGGCTTGTAACATTGGCTTAGGGTGATTTAGTGAGGTATTTTAGGAATATAGTGACTAAAGCTATCCTTGAACCATTTTTACCAACACTTTTTTTCTTTCATAATCCAACCCCTTCAAACCAATCCACCCTTATTCTCCTATTTTGAACTTTTGTCGAGTGCTTTGTTTTACTTTTTCAGCTTAGCCTTGATTTCAAACTCATTTTTTCTACTTCTATCATGCCCAAAGTCCCGCAAGGGCGGACTAGCACCCGTTGCCAATATGGCTCGGGAGAACTAACCTGTATCTATGTGTTTATATATATATTATAAGGGATTTCTATATTTGACATGCCTTCAAGAAAATAAACAGTGATAACAAGCCAAAAGGAAATCATATTGCTAGGTTGTTGGGGCCACGGTGTTTTAAAGTATAAGACATGACCACACTTTAATTTACATAGTCTATAAAGCCTATAGATAAGGAAAAGTATCTGATAAGGGTCAGGACAGGCCGTGCCTCGATTAACTGTATAATACAAAATATAAGCTCTAGACACACACAACGCTCCAAAGCAACCTGGAGCTTGGTAACAGCAGTTGGATATCCTGTACTCCTATTAGGGAGATCTACTAGCGCCGGTACCTACAACATAAAATACAAGTCCCCCGTAAGGAACATCAATATGAGATAATGTACTGAATATATAAGGAAGGAAATATTGTGTACGAAGTAAGAGCTTAAATGAAACTATGTACTGGTATAGGATAAGAAGCCACCTTTAGTTGTACTATGGGATTATGTTCTTTATGTTTTTTTATTACTTTACCTTTAATATATAATCTGTGCACAACATGTAGTAAAATGACTAGCTGATTAGTGGTAAATCTATATCGGGATCAGCCATGGCTAGGCTTTTCCTTTAAACCCTTTTGGCTATCCCCCGTGATAGGATCGACCCTGGCTAGGTGTTTCTTACACCCCTCGGGTTACCACCCATCAATAAGCAATATACTTTACTTTTCAATTACCTTTGAGATGATTCTTTTGGTGGTCATAATATTGAAGCTATAGGGCTATATATGTAGCATGCGACATATAGATAATCATACAAGACTATATGAAAATGAAAAGAGTGCGTTACACAAATAATGAAATGCATATGAGATGAAACAATTCGTGAACTTTATTTAGCAACAAGAAACCATGTAACTTAGTATCGAACTATGTATGCAGGTTTGAAGGTAACTATGTATTGAAGCATACGAACATGTGTAAGACTGGAGACACGGTTAGTAGTTGTGTCGGAGTTTATAAGTTCCTTTATTTGCCAAGGAGGGATATATGTTTCATGCCAAATAAAATGAACTCAAGTAGCCTTACATACCTCGCTGTACGTCCTTGCTACTACCTTGAGATAACCTTTCCTTCCTCCAAATATTTATATATAACATAATAGGTGATAAAACTAGCATTAACTGCCAATAGATACATCTTGGCAGCCCAATCTCATAAAAAAACAACATATGGGTAGAAAGCGGGTATTTATAAACTCGAGCATATTCTTTCAACCTTTACGCCCCTAATCGTATTTTCTAATACACATTCTCATATATGTATAATGTGCATCCTATTCTAGTGCCATAATAGTCTTACAACATCCCAAATAGGTAGCATAATGTTACGTCCCTTAGCTCCATTATGACGTTGACGATTCCAAAATGTTACCAACTTCAACCAAACTATTCCCACAACATTTACACATACAAACAGTCCTAAAACTATTCAAAGCTAGTCCTCAAAATAGGTAGAGGATGTGAGACCATAGTCCTCAATCAATGAGCCAACAAGTTCCAATTACGAGCACAATTACGATATCACACAAGAGCTCACTTTCGCACACTATAAAAGTGGTACAGCAGCTAAGTTACATCACTAAAAAACTAAACCTTGTTAAAAACGTAAGTCTTACTTCATAATGTAGTCAACCAAGAAGAGAAAATGCTCTAGAATAATAAGAAACGTTCACAACAATCCTTAGGACACATGCTGTCAAAAATTTCAGCGCAAACATAACTACCATATACTCTTGTTTATCATGGGATAAGTATAACAAATACATGAATATTTCCATTTATATTAGCCTTTAAGGTTTAACTTTCCTTCAAGAACCCTAGAGAGTTGTGTAGGCTGCCTTGTGAGGTGAAACAAAGAGAAAACAAACATCTTTAGGAAGCTGAAAAAATTATCTCAAGTGAAAATGAATTAAGGAGCTGTTTTGAGACCTTTTTAAAGAGTCTCTTAGCTGACTTTATTTTGACCTTTGACCACATAATACTACATATTAATAAGCTAGTGAGGCACCAGCTTTGCCCACACACTTGGGCCTCAATGGGTCTCAAAGTTGATGGGCCTTTGCTGCCAATTTTCCAAATTTCTCTTCACTTAGTTTTGGCCCAATTAGCCATGTGGGATGTGGTGTACTTGGGAACTTTTATTATTCATCTTGGCTTGAAAATAAAGTCCATTTATGATTCTAAAACACGGGATAAAGTTACACCCTTAACACAAACTTTATTCATAATTGGACTTGGACAAATTGGATGTCAAGACTCGTCTCCATTTAGCTAGAAAATTTAAGCTAAGCAAGTAGGTGACTCAACTGCTAGCTTGTTAAGTCATACAAGCACCTCAATTTTCTTACTTTGTTTAGGGCCATGATCTCCTCAATTTGACACAAAACATATATAAACTCGACCCTCTTAAGCGTTAGACACAAATATCACCCTATAACATGAGATTCAAGAACTTTTAAAAATGGGTGTTAATTTGGCCAAGCGATATCATGTTTCATTTGCATAGTACTAGTGTTGGAAGATGTGGGATGTTACAACTTTTTCTTAAACTTAAGGCACTTTTCTTTGATTTTTCTTCACTTGATTTATGCTTTTTCATTTCTTTCTTGATTTCCCAACTAACCATCCTATTATTATTACTTTGCCACAATAAGGGCCACCCTCAATGTACACTTTTAGCCTCAGGTGAATTACAGAATATCTATGCCTCAAAACAGGGCTGCTAACTGCAACCACCCTCAACCTTAGGCCTTTAGCCTCAAGCAAAGTTCACATGCTCAAGGATAGACCAGTGCCAATATCAAGGTATTACATCAAACAAGGTCAAGCTAGCAAGGTATCAAAAAAAAATGAGTACATGATAAACTCCAAAGTTTGGAATAAGGGATTCACTTACTCATCTGGTGGGTCATTTAGGCTAAAAGTAGTTTCACTCAGCGAACAATGGCCTAAGATCCCTTCCATATCTACCACATCACCAAACTAACTTTACAGTAACAAGGCAAGTTCTAGGTCCATATAAGATGTATGAATGCAGCAAAATAGGTTCACAACACATATAGTAATTGCATCCATAATCAATTATAGACTCATAGGTCATGCTTTCAGTCTCAGCTTACCTTCACAATATCAGAACAAATATTCCCAGATACTGAAAAATGTATGAATGCATCAACAATCACAACCTCAAAAATTTTGAGGGTACCCAATTTTGTATCAAAATTTTTAAAAAAATCTAACAACTATATATATGCCAAATGATAACATTACTATGCATCTATGAATTATCGATAATTCCTAAAACATCTCGGTTCAACAAAAAATTAAAACATCCAAAAGGAAAAAGAACATGGCAAGCAAACCTTGGGATCAAAAATAGGGAAAGTTATAGACTTGAGGCTACTCAGACTTATCCTTAATGTATAACTTCTACCACCCCACCCAAAGATGACACTTTTTCCTCAAAGTAAAGACACGAATAAAAGGTACAAGGGGCATACCTTGGGTTGCCTCTAGGAAGCGCCTGATTTATTATCACTGTATGACAAGAAACTTTTGTATTATGCCTCTTCAAGATCCCAATCATAAACTGTTTTGATCTCTTCCATGTCACCCATATACATTTTTACTCTTTATCCATTGACTTTGAAAGTTTTGTTGTCCCTACTCTCTAACTTGATAGCACCATGACTAAAAACATGCATAACTTTCAAAGGCCCCATCCATTTAGATTTGTGTTTTCTAAGAAACCATCTCATAGTGGAGTTGAAAAGAAAAACCATGTCTCCTTGAGCAAATTGGCAATCTTCAATTCTGCGATCATTCTGAACCTTCATTCATTGTTTGTACAAATTGGAGCTCTCATATGCTTGCAGTCTAAATTCATTAAGCTCATTCACTTCCATCCACCTAGAGGTTACAGCTTCTTGCTAATCTAGATTCAGTTTTTTCAATGCCCACAATTTTTTATGTTCAAGTTCAACCAACAAGTGACAAGCCTTTTGTAAAATTAGTTGATATGGAGTCACTGCGATGGGAGTTTTGAGGGCAGTCCGGTAGGCCCATAAAGCATCATCCAACTTCCTTGACCAATCAGTACAATTCGCATTCACCATATTTGATAGGATGAGCTTTATTTTTCCTATTTCATACTTTCACTTTCCCAATAGTTTGGGGATGACACGGGGTTGCCACATGGTACCGAACATCATATCTTTCAAGAAGATCTTTAAACATTCGGTTGCAAAAATAAGAACCTCTATCACTGATAATTGCTCGAGGCATACGAAACTTGGAGAAAATACTTTTCCGAAGAACTACCATAACACTCTTACCTTCATTGTTCAGTAGGGCTACGGACTCCACCCACATGGAGACATAATCAACTGCAACTAGAATATACTTGTTACTGTTAGAGCTAACAAAAGGTCCTATAAAATCAATGCCCCAACCATCGAATATTTCTATGACTAGAATAGGATTTAGAGGAAGTTTGTGCCTTTACGAAACTCTGGCCTCTTTTTGACATCTATCACATGACTTTACAAAATTATGGGCATCTTAATTTATACATAGTCAATAGTAGCCATACTATAACACCTTGTTTGTCGTGAGAGCTCTACTGTGATTGCCATGCTCTGATGAAAAGTGACATGCTTCAAGAATGCTCATCATCTTTGCTTATGGGACACATCTACAGATAATCCCATCAGCACAACTACAAAAAAATATGGCTCATTCGAGAAGAACTTCTTTACATCATGCATGAATTTGCGACATTGATAGGTGTTCAAATCAGAAGGATCTATATCACTCACCAAATAGTTAGCATAATCTGCAAACTAAGGTATAGGATCATGTGATGCTGCAAGAACACTTTCATCATGGAATGAGTCATCTAAGTCCAGTCCATCATCAAATTTAACCATAGCCTTATATTCCAATCTAGAAAGGTGATCGACAACTTGGTTTTCCGACCCTTTCCTATCAATCAAGTCAAAATTAAATTCCTGTAAGATAAGTATGCATATAATCAATCTAGACTTTACATCCTTCTTTGTCATCAGATATTTTAGTGCCACATGGTCTATTTGCATAATCACCTTAGCTCCCAACAAGTACGAATGACAATTTTAAAATGCAAGCAATTTTTGTTCGATCATGGTGTAATTCTTCTGAGCCCTATTCAGTGCTATGTTGGCATAACAGATCGGATGTAAGACTCTCTCTGCATTTCCCCAAGACCATACCAAGTGCAACCCCACTTGCATCATACATTAGCTCAAACAATTATGACTAATTTGGAGCTACAATAATGGGCGCTATGGTGATCCCTCTTTTCAATTCTTCGAAGGTATGCAAGCATGCATCATCAAATACAAACTTTACATCTTTTTCAAGAAACTTGCACAAGGGTTGTGAGATCTTGGAGAAATCATTTATGAAATAGCAGTAGAATCCAGCATGGCCTAAAAAATTTCTGATACCTTTTAGCAAAATTGGTGATGGTAAATTTTCTATCACCATGATTTTTGCTTTATCCACCTCAATTACTTTGCCCGAAATTATGTATCCAAGTAAGGTGCCCTCTTTGACCATAAAATGGCATTTCTCCTAGTTCAGCACCAAGTGGCTCTGGACACATCTCTGCAACACATAATGCAAATGTAAAAGGAATTTTTCAAAAGATTGGCCGATGACACTAAAGTTGTCCATGAATATCTCAATAGTATTTTCAACCATGTTTGAAAAGATAGATATTATACATCTCTGAAATGTGACTGGAGCGTTGCAAAGTCCAAAGGGCATTCTTTTATGTTCAAAGGTACCATAGGGGCATGTGGACATTGTTGTTTCATTCCTCAAGCGCAATAACAATTTGATAATACTCAGAATACCCATCAAGGAAACAATACCATCACTTCTCTATCAGTCTGTCAAGCATTTAGTCCATGAAGGGCATATGAAAGTGAACCTTCTCGGTAGAAGCATTTAATTTTATATAATCCATGCACACTCTCTATTTGGTGACTATCCTCATTGGGATCGACCCATTCTTTGCATTATACACTACTTTGATGCCTCCCTTCTTTGGAACATACTACACTAGGCTCACCCACTCGTTGTCAGCAATATGGGTAGATTACTGCAGCATCTAACCACTTGATAATTTCTTTCCTCACAACCTTTTGCATTGGGGGGTTCAACTGTATTTAATACTCAATAGTTGGTTTGTAATGTTTGATTAGCTAAATTTTATTCAGTGCATATTCCTCGGGGAATCCGAATAATGTTTGCAATTGTCCACCCAATAACTCTTATGTACTGCTTGAGAACTAAGACTAAAGCTTCTATTTGAGCTTCACTTAAATATTCTGCAATGATGACAGGTAATGTACTACTCTCTCCCAAGTATGCATACTTCAGATGCTAAGGTAGTGTCGTTAACTCTAACTATGGTAGAACTTCTACAAAGGGCTTTATAGGTGGCATCTTTCTATTGCATAAGTCCAAATCGAACCATGTTTGTCGCCTCGGCCCAAATGACACCCTAAGAGCATTTATTGTTTCCTTATAATCAGGAATGTCTTCACCATCAAAGTTCATCAGCACTGTTGCTACAGGATCAAGCCAAAGACTCAATTCCATCAAGATTTTGGCTTCATCATCCTCATCCATTAAAATCATTGAGATGACTTGGAACTCAGAACTCTTCCCATCTTACTGACCCACTTGAAATATCACTGCTTCTTCACCAAACCTGAAAATGAGAGGACTCTTCTCCATGTCTACTAATGCTCAAACTATGGCTAAAAGAGGTCTTCATAAAATGATTGAAACTTCAAAATCAACCTCACAGTCAAGTATTGAAAAAATCTACCAGAAATATAAATTTGTCTACCTTTACCAACACATTATACATGATCCCTAATAGGCTTCTTGACTATTCTGTCTATCATAAACAACCATATGTTTGTACGGACAAGGCTCCCCAAATTGAGCTTTCTGAATATGGAAGGGGCATTGAGTTAATGCTAGACCCCAAATTATACAGTACTTTAGCAAATTCTAGTTCTCCTACAGTGCATGGCATGGTGAATACACCCAAGTCTTCGCGCTTCTGCACTAGTGACTTTGTAGTGATAGCACTATAATATTGAACATTTTTGGAGAGGTCCTGGCTCACTTTTCGCTTCTTTTTTACTAGGTCTTTCATCCATTTGGCATGTCTTGGCATCCTATCAAGGGCCTCAACTAAAGGAAGGTCCACTGACAACTTTTTTAGCACCACCAAAAATTGTTCAAATTTGTCTTCCTCCTTTCTCTTTCCAAGCCTTTGAGGCAAAGGATGAGGAGGCCTCGAAAAAGTTTTATACCTCTTGGATTGCTCTTCCATTTGCATGCTTAGTTCCTTCATTAATTCCCTGCTTGCAGTTCCCATTTTTCACCTTTTGCATAGGGAAACCTATCATGCTTTTGCCACTCCTAGTCATCACCGCCATGCAATGCCCTTTGTTATTAGGATTTTGAACTGTGTTACTAGGTAGGATGCCTTTATGGCATTGGATCAATCGTGAAGACACTTGCCAGAATTGCCATTTGAGTTGCTTAATTGCCACAGAATGAGACTCAGTTTTCAAATTTATGCTTAAAATATCTATCTTCATCCCTTTTAAAGTCTCATCAGGGTGATCTGCCTTTCGAATAATTTATCAAACATTTCTTCAATCCTCGAATTAATTAACCCAGAGTCACGGTTGTGAGAAGTCACATAAGGAATATTTTTGTAGCCCTCTCTTCTCCCCCATTCTACGTTTGACACTTTTTGTTTCTCATAGTATCCACACTTATTATCTATGTCTATCTCGATTGAAGTTCTGACCTTGATTCCTAGAACTTTGCCTCCAATAGTCCGAGTTCGACCTTTGGGGGCTATCTCAAAAACCCACTACTTTGTTGCTCACAAAACAGGGATCGTTATCAAAGAATTGATCATCATAACCAGGAGTAATTGAGAGTTTGTGAGTGATTGCCTTCATACTAGCTTGGTTTTGCTTTAACACCAAATCTATACTCGTACGAAGTTGAGCAAGTTGCTACATAATCTCTTCATTAACTTTAGCTTGCTCACTATTTGTGGTAATTGCACAAGAAATCTTTGTATTACCACACTCACTCTGACCACATGATCTATTGGTCTTCAGCACTTGTTCCATTCTTTTGGCCACTAGCTCAAACTGTTGATCAAGAAAAACACCTTCCATGATCATTTTGGCGCAAGCATTGCTATTATCATCAAGTGCTTTATAGAAGATTTCCGTCAAAGGATCATCAAAAGTTTTGTGATCAAGGACCATCCTCAAACATTTGGTGAATCTCTCTCATATAGTACTAAAAGAGTCTCCGAGCAATTGCTCAAAATTGTTCATTTGGTCTTTCAACTTTAGCTTCTTCGACCTTGGGAAATATATTTCTAAGAACACCCTCTGCAGCTCTGCCCAACTTGTGATAGTACTCGGAGTTAGCTCAGACAACCATATAGCTGTATTGCCAGTTAGTGATAATGGAATCACCTCAAGCCAACAGCATCGATAGAAATATTGTATCCCCATTACACTTTTGCAATTGAAGATGACATTTTGAAGATAATGGTGGGGATCCTCCGATGGTAGCCCTATGAATAGGCCATGGTTTTGGAGCATCTGGAGCAATTCACATGATACCATGAACTTAGCATCTACAGGTAGAGGGGGCAGTACTATATAACCGGTAACATTCATTGCCATAGGATTCAATCAGTATTGATTCCAACTGTAACCATTTGTGTTAAAATCTATAGGCTATGGCCAGTTAACCATTGGTATGGATTCTCCTCTCTTCTTAAGTTTTTCTCATTCACACGTATACCATGCTCAACCTCAGTGTCCTCATAGTCACAAGCAATACTTCTTGGTAGTCGATGGATGTCTAAATTTAGTGGACCTAAGGGATTGCCTTGGCTCCTTATGTTAGTCATACAACCTTGTACATCGCATAAAAGAAATCAAATAACTAAAACAAAAACAAAAGTAAAGTACAAGAGACAAAAGAATTTAATACTAGAACTAACTAATAGTGAATTCAAGTCAAAACCTAGTCGTATTCTCCGAAAATGGTTCCATAATTTCTTATGTATGATGGTCATGCTCCAATAAGAAAGCAATCACTACCAGTAATTAACCGAACTGAGGTTAGGGTCGAATCCACAGGGAATACAAGGCTTGACTACAAGACTTCATTACTAATCATTTCTAGTATACCACAATCTGTAAATGGGGGGTGGGGTTGTGATTCAAAAATAAGGTAAAATAAAGAGTAATTAAACTGCAAGGAAACACTCTATTTTGGGGACAACTTGGGAATTCTGTTCTCCATGGTTCGTCGACTTGATTACCCTAGATACATAACCATAATTAGTGAGTCGCATGCAGGATGGTGACTTAAGTTCTTCCAGCCCTCTTGTGAAAGTAAAGGTCAAATTTAACAATGGCTCTTTGTAGGCCATCATGGCATGCCAATTAACTATTACCAATAGCTAAGTCAAACTCCCCTAGTTCAAGTTTGGTCGATTAGATGAGAACACATCAACCAAATTTGTCATCTACTTCCCTTTTTCTATTCGCCACTACCTTGGTTGAGATCGTGATAGGAGGCAAGGTTTGGTGTTGCCCACCATAAAATAGCAATTAAAATGAAGGGAAATATATAATACATGAAAAACCCTAATCATAGAAATGAAAGAAAACTATGTTATTTCAGGTTAACTACCAATGGTTCCCATAACCCCAAGTTGTGGGTGCTTAGCTACTCATGGATAAAGCAAAACACATAAAAATGCATATAATAAAGACATTTGTGAGTTTCACCAATAACAATGATCGAGATAGGCACCAAAAGTTGCAAACCTAAAGGCATGATTGATCAATAATGAGTACATGGCAAGATTTTCAATCCCTAAAATGGGTTTTCCAAGAGCGAACAATAATCTACACTAAAAACCTAAGAAAAGTTTCAAAATGTAATGTGATAATTTCTACTAGTCAAACTCCTTTCAAAAACCTAACTTAATCTATATATAGTGTTTACAAAATAACCCTAGAATTTATAAAGAAAAGACAGCAAGCAGCTGATAAGTCTCACAGTTATGACTCATAGGATGACCTATGAGTCACAGTCAAGGTCTTATATCATCTTCTTGGCATCTTGGACTAAACTGAGACCCATAGGTATGAGTCATTGCATGGACTACGACTCGATATTTGTCTCGTAGTCTTGGTCTTCAGTGTTTGGTCCAACCTTTTGGCTCTCTGTTTTTTACTATGAGTCCACCTATATGAGTCGTAGTGTGTATTACGACTCATAGGCTGGGCTCCTAAGGGTGACCTTCACTTTGCAGATTTTTTATTTTTGGTCTCTGATTTTTGCTATCATACAATCTATGACTCATATCGTGAGCTACGACTCTTAGGTAAACTCGTATGGACTATGATTTAGCAAAATTTGCCAATTTTCTTCAAAATCATGCCAACCTAACTTTTTTGCAAGGTTAACACAAAAACACATCAAAACACTAAAAAGTCATTTTAAGAACTCATAAAATCTCATGTTTCAGGCACTAAATATATTATATTTTGATAGCACATCAGTGACACCAAGACTACAACTCGTAGGTCACCCTACGAGTCATAATTGTGTCTCATACCAAAGATCATAAAGCATTTTTAATAGTATACTGGTTCTACGAGGCTAGTATGAATCGTAACTACACTCGTATCTCCAAACTTGTAGTTGGATCAGTGAATATCTACTTTTGATTTACTTTTGCCTCTTGTTCTTTGTTATGTGTTTTAATGGATCAAACATCTTGAACTTATATGTCGCTATTTGGTTAGTTTGTAGATAAATACCCCCAAAAGACAAGTGGGGAATTTAGACTCTCCAACAGAGGTTGATAGATAAATCCTCCGAAACTGAGCAATATGAGGGCTCTGTGGAAGTCAACAGAGTCAGGGTAAACCCTAAGGCCAATAAACCCTAGACTCGGGCACTTACAGCACAAATGCCCATAAAAGTTAGCAATTCTTCCCAGTCTGAAGAGGATGAACAACAGGGTAATGAGGACAGGCCAGATAGCAACCTAACTCAAATGACCCTTTCATACTCAGGTTTAGAGTCAGATCCAGTGAGCACTTCTTAGTAGGAGGCAGCCCAATCTCAGCCCTCGGGCGATCCCAGATGGAATATCCCAAGGATGAAAGAAATGTACGACTAGGGGTTGGAGCCTAAAGGGCAAGGTAAACATGTCCGCCAGTTTCATGAGGAGTCCAGATTAAATATCTCCAGACTAGACAGAGTGCCTGAATTAAATACTGGGTAGGATGAGCACAGACTATAGTGGACCACACAGCAGTTGGACAAATATGCCCCTTTTGTAGTCCATGAGTTCTATGCAGCGTATCTTGCTACACTCCATCGGGGGCTACCGAAGAATAAGAAGCTGATTGAGCAGCTGAGGCTATGGGGCATTACAGTATGGGGAGGAAAGTTCATATGTTAGAGGACTTAATCTGCTCAATGAAATTTGCGCCCATTTATAAAGTGCCTCAGTCTATTATGGAGTATGATTACCGTATTGATAAAATGAGGAGAGTAGAGACTGGGAAGGTCATTGGGGCTAGGTCAATGCTACTGCAGCGGATAGGTAGCCAAATATATAAGGAGGGGGTCGACCTGATGTGGGTCATAAACCACGCAAAATCCTATAGTTAAAGTCCACTTCTCCTTCCGGGCTAAGTTTTAGTGGTCCATTATCTGTTGGTTAATTAGGCCAACTTTCACGAATGATATGATAACCCTTGAGAGAGCCATATTATTGGCCAACATTCCAGCTGGCTATGCTATAGATATTAGGCCCAGATCATTTTGGAGCAAATTCATGAGGCTGATGCTTGGATGCACACCTTATTGTTATTTCCAATTTTGATCCATCGACTATGCAGTGGAGCAGGTGTTCCTATAGACCCTCACCAGGACCCTCATCTAGAGGCCACACACACTATAGATCCCAGCCTGATAAAGGCTGATGAAAATATGCTGGCCTTACCATGAGAATCTCCTCCAGCTATCCCAGAGCCATTTCTTATATAACCTTAGATTCTAGGTTCACCTCTAGCTACTACCGGCACTACTCTATCTTCTACAGATCCTACACCAGCATTCGAGATTGAGTCTATATGATCTTTTTGTACTCCAGCACCAGTAGCATCTATTTTACATGTTTACCCTCTTTTATCTATTGTTACATTTTAGGCTTTATTACATATAGTGGCTATAGTAGAGGGTAGGCTACGTGAGTTGTCAGCATGGATTTGGCCATTGATTGATCAGACTATTCGGGACTCTGAGGAGAGGATAAGGGAATTTGCCTAAGATTTTATTGATGAGAGAGTTCAAGTAGTGGATGATTGGGTCGATGCACTTAATACTAGAGTCCATAAGAGGCTTAAAAGAGCTAGGCTTGCCACTGTGAGTGTAGTTACTGAAGAGTTGGCCAAGTTCAAGACTGACTTATTACTGATGTTAGTAGCCCTTGTTCCAGCCCTAGAGGTAGCACCAGTAGGTGATACGGCATATGATTGGCTTACCAACCATTCAAACACCTGTAGGAAGAGGCCCCTTGAGCACGATTACCTAGAGCCAACCATGAAGAAGCCGAGATAGGGGAGGAGCCCATACCTAAGGAGGTGGTACAGGAGTCGCTGTTGTTGACATCCATTCAGAGAGATAGAGCAGACCACACCCCACATGGAGAGGGTACGTCAGGAGTAACTATAGCATAGGTAGTCCAGGAGGAGCTACATCCCCATGACCACGCAGATCAGCCTGAGATTAATGCTTGGGCACCATGATGTTTGACTTCTTTTGACCCCAGTTGTAATGTTGTCTTGTTGGATACTTTATTCTATTTTTAGACAATCTTTTAATTATATTTGTTTTTTGTTGTGGTTAAATATTCTTATTTTGATGTTATTGTTTTACCTATACTTTGGATGTTAATTTTTGATTTTTAATGGATATGTGTAAATATTTCTATATTATCATGGTTTGTTTTGGTTCTTGTCTTTACATTGAGGACAAAGTATCTTATTTTGGTAGGGTGTGGGAAGTTATGGATCAAGGTGAAGTCTGAGTAGCCTCAAGTCCATAACTTTCCCTATTTTTGATCCTAATGTTTTCTTGTCGTAATTCTTTTTCCTTGTGGAAGTCTATTTTTCTGTTGAACCAGCATGTTTAGGTAGTGTCGATAATAGGTAAAATCATTGTAGTGTTATATATTGACATGTACAGAATTTTTAGATGTATTTTTAATGATGTGATGAAAAATTGGGTACCCTAAAAATTATTGAGGTTGTAATTATTGATGCATTCATACATTTTTTGTATCTAGCAATGTTTGTTCTAATATTGTGAAGGTACGCTGAACTGAAAACATAACCTATGAGTATATAATTGATTGTGGATGCAATTTCCATGTGACTTGTGAGCTTATGTTGTTGCATTCACGCATCTTGTATGGCCCCAGAACTTGCTTTGTTACTATAAAATTGGTTTGGTGATATGGTGGATATGAAAAGGATCTTAGGCCTTTGTTCTTTGAGTGAACCCACTTTTAAACTAAATGACCCACCAGGTGAGTGAGTGAATCCCTTGTTCCAAGCTTTCGAACTTCTTATGTACTCATTATTTCTTGATACATTGCTAGCTGAACCTTGTTAAATCAAATACCTTAGTATTGGACCTGCTCTATCCTTCAACATATGAACCTTAATTGAGTTCAAAGGCCTAAGTTGAGGATGGCTATAGTTGGTGGCCCTAGTTTGAGGCATAGATATTGTGAACTTCACATCAGGCAAAAGCCTAAGTTGAGGGTGGACCTTATTGTGATAAAGCAATAAAAATAAGGTGGTTAGTTAGGAAATCAAGAAAGAAATGATAAAGCATGAACCTAGTGAAGAAAAAGAAAAGAAAAGTATCTTGAGTTAAGAAAAAAAGCAAAAATAAGTCTGAAATCAAGGTACAGCTAAAAAAGAGAAATAAAGCACTTGAGAAAAGTTCAAAACAGGAGAATAAGAGTGGATTGATTAAAAAGGGATGGATCATGAAAGCAAAAAGTGTTGGTAAACATGGTTAAAGGATAGCTTTTAGTCACTACTTGCCCAAAATACCATACCAAAGTACCCTGAACCCATGTTACAAGTCTATAAGTCCTAAATTGATCCAACTCCATTTTATCACGAAGCCAAAATATGAGTATAGAGGAAAGCCTATAATGTTAGTCAGTATGCATCGAATTTCAACTGTAAGAGTGAGAATGTCTCCTCAGTCCCTAAATTCTAAATGATTTTGAGTGAGTATAAGGGTATTCTTTCAAGTAAGGGCATTTGCACTACTTTAGAAGCATATGACTATAGCAACGATTGAGGACAGTTGATGTTCCTTAGCTTGTCATAGTTGGATTGCCAGGTATCTCATTATATTCTTGTTTGCTTAATAACTCTGCAATCTTATTTTGGAAATAGTTATTGGGTACGTAAATTAATGAAGTTTTTGTATATACCATAGGTATAGCTGCTATGTATTTCTCTTTGTCTGCATAGATTGAGTCATCGCTTGAGGATAAGCAATAATTCTAAGTTGAGAGTGTTGATCTGTAGTCAAAGTACAACAAATTTGGTGCCTAAACTAAGGGATTTTGTGAGTTCTTCAAAAGAATTTTTATGGTTTTGATGTGTTTTGTGTTAACCTTGCAAAATAGATAGGTTGGCATGATTTTGAAGAAAAATTGCAGATTTTATTGAAGCATAGAGCATACGAGCCCACCTATGAGTCGTAGATCAAGCCATGAGTTATATGATGGTGTCATAGCAAGGATCAGATACAGGAATTTAGAAATATTCTAAGTGAAGTTCACCTCTATGAGGCCATCATATGATTCATAAGCATAACTATGACACGTATAGGTAGACTCGTAGCAAGAATCAGAGAGCCAAGATGTTGGACCAAAAACTAAAGGCCAAGACTACCAGAGGAACATACGAGTCATAGCTAAAGCAATGACTTGTACTTATAAGTTGACCAGTTTAGTTCCAGATGCCAAGAATCTAATATGAGACCCCGAGTAGGACTCCTAGGTCATCCTACAAGTCATAACTGCGAGACTTATCAACTACTAGCTGACTTTTGTGTGTAAATTCTAGGGTTAGTTTGTAAATACTATATATAGTTTAAGTTAGGTTTTTAGAAGGGAGTTCAACCAGTAGACAATTTACAGTCACATTTTGAATCTTTTCTTACTGATTTAGAGTATTTTATTGTTCTCTCTTGGAAAACCCATTTTTGGGGATTGCAAATCTTGCGTTGTACTCATTGTTGATCAATCAAGCTTGTGAGTTTGCAAATTGTGGTGCCTATCTTCGTCATTGTTCTTGGTAAAACCCTCAACTATGTCTATTATGTGCATTTTTGCTTGTTTTTCCTGGGCCATGAGTAGCTAAGTACCCACAACTTGGGGGTGTGGGAACCATCGGTAGTTGACTTAAAATAACATAGGTTTATTGTATTTCTATGATTAGGGTTTTGGAAGTATTATTTATTTCCCTTCATTATTGTTGTTGTTTGGTGGTGTCCAACTCTAAAGCCCACCTACAATCACAATTCTGACCAATGTATTAATGAATAGGAAAAGGAAAATAGTTGAAAAAATTTGATTGATGTGTTCTCGTCTAATAAACCAAGCCTGTCCAAGGGGAGGTTGATTGGGACAATAGGTAATGGTTAGTTGGCACGCCATGGTTTTCGACCAAGTGCCATGGTGAAATTTGACCTTCACCTTTACAATAGGACTAGAAGAACCTATGTTACCGTCCTGCATGCAAATCACCAATTGTAGTTATGTTATATTGGGTAATCAATTTGACAAACCATGGGGAACACAATTCCCATGTTTTTTCCCAAAATTGTGTGCCTACTCATGTTATAGTTAGTGTTTTTTATTTATTTTTTTGAATAACCCCCCCACCCAATTTAGAGATTTTAATTATTGATGCTTGAAATGATTAGTAATGAAGTCGTGTAGCCAAGCCCTGTATTCCCTGTGGATTTGACCCTAACATTCGGTTAGGTTAATTTCTAATAACAATCACTTTCTTATTAGAGCGTGAACATCACATGTTGTGATCATGAATCGCTGAGTGTGAAAAGAGTTTCCAAACCTTAAAGCATAAGCTTCTGTCCGCTCCTATCTTGTCTCTACCGAAAGGGTTTGAAGGGTTTGTTATGTATTATGATGCCTCCTAAATCGGTTTGGGTTATGTTTTGATGCAAAATGGTAAGGTGATAGTTTATGCTTCTAGGCAACTTAAGCTGCATGAAAGGAATTATCCTACTTGTGATCTTGAATTAGTTGTTATGGTATTTGCATTGAAAATTTGCCATCATTATTTGTATGGAGTGCATGTTGATATGTTTACCGATCATAAGAGTCTCCAATATGTGTTCACTCAAAAATATCTCAACTTGAGGCAACAAAGGTGGTTAGAGATTCTTAAGAATTATGATATGAGTGTGTATTATTATCCCGGTGAGGCTAGTATTGTGGCGGATGTTGTAAGTAGGGTGTTTGTTGGCATCCTAGCTCATATCAACCACATTACCAAACCAACTTTAGATTAACAAGGCATGTTTTGAGTCAAAACATAATATATGAATGCTGCAAAATAAGCTCACAACACACATGGCATCACACACACAATCAAGTATAGACTCACAAGTCATGCTTCAAGTATCAACTTACCTTCTCATTATCTGAAAAAACATTACTAGATAATCAATATGCATGATTACACTAATAGACAACAATCTCAAAAATTTGGAGGTTACCGAATTCTCAGCGAGGTTTAAAAGGCATTTGAAAACTATGTATATGCCAAAAGACAATGCTAATATGTATCTACAAATTATCTACACTACCTAGACATGTTGGTTCAACTGAAAATTAAAATATCCACAATGAAAAAGAAGCAAGGCAAGAAAACCTTGAGATCAAAAATGGGAAAAGTTATGGACTTGAGGTTACTCAGACTTCACGCTAATCCATAACTTCCCACACCCCACCAAAATAGAATACTTTGTCCTCAAAGTAAAAACACATACCCAAGATAAATAACTAGAACATATATAGATACATTAAAAACCAACATTTCATAACCAAACATTAAAAACAGAAGTAAAAACAACATTCAACACACAATATTTAAAAGTATCTAGAACTAACAAAAAGAATATTTTCAAACAAAGAGAACAAAGTATCCATAAATAGAAAGTAATGGTTGGGGTCAAAAAAAACAAACATAATGGTGCTCAAGCACTGGCATCTATTTGGTCCTAGGGGTCCTGAGCTACGGTTACCTGCTCCGAACTCTGGGCTGCAGCAGCATGTGAACTGCCCTCTCCATGTGTAGTCTGTTGCTCCTTCTCTCTCTGTATAGCTGCCATAAGCAGTGACTCCTGCACCACCTCCTCTGGTATCAGCTTATCCTCCCATGCTGCTGCCTCATCGTCACTCCTCTACCTCTTTCGACTCGCATTTGTGTCCTCACGTTCGAGGGGATAATTCCCAAGGACATGTGGGCGATCCTAAAATAAGTCAAATATATCATCACCTACTGGTATCACCTCTAGTACTGCAATCAAGGGAGCCAAAATTTGCAACAAGTCAACCTTAAATTTGGCCAACTCCTGTATCACTACGCTCATGTTTGTAGGTTAGGAATCCGCGAGCCTCTTCTAGACCCTCTCCTCGAAGGCCTCTACTTAGGCATCCACAACTTTGTCTCTCTTGTCTATCATATCACGAGCAAATGTCTTTGCCCTTTCCTCGGAGGCCTGAACTATCTAACTAATCCATGGTTTGATTTGGCTAGCCAACCTTGCAACTAGAGCTTCATTATAGATTCCCTATGCACTAGTGCCTAAAAAAGCAATAGTAGAGAGAAGAGAATCAACCTACATAGTAGTTGATGCTAGCACGGGTATACTAGAGGATGGCATCGACTCAATCTCAATAACAAGGATGGTTCTAAAGTAGCTGGGTAAGTACTGGTGGTGGATGGGGTCTGCTCCTGAGTCTAAGGCTCAATAAGGAATGGATCTGTTATGGGAGGAGATGCTGCTCGTTGTAAGGCCACTAGGTTGTCATGCCTAAAGTCCTGTTAAGGCTGACTGGCATCCATTGTCGATGATGCTTGGGAGAACCAACCTATATCCATGCGTTTGCTATACATATTATAACGGATTTCTACATTTGACATACGTTTAAGAAAATAAATAGTCATAAGAAGACAAAAGAAAATGTGTATGGCTAGGCCATTGGGGCCATGGTGTTTAAAGTGCGAGTCATGACCACGCTTTAATTTACATAGTCTACAAAGCCTCTAGATAAGGAAAAGTATCTAATAAGGATTGGTACAGGCCCCTCCTCGACTAACTATGCAATACAAAAATATAAGCTATAGAATCACAAAACTCTGAAGCAACCTGGAGCTTGGTAACAACGGCTAGATATCTTGTACTCCTACTGGAGAGATCTACTAGCACCTGTACCGCAACATGAAATGCTGGTCCCCTATAAGGGACGTCATAAAGAGATAATGTACTAAATATGTAAGGAAGGAAATAATATATACGAAGCAATAACTCAAATGAAACTATGCACTAGTGTAGGATAAGAGACCACTTTTAGTTATACTGTGGGATCATGTACTTTATGTT
>JAOTQJ010180095.1:0-64460 GCA_025642045.1 Solanum sejunctum
TAATTAAGCACCGCAAACTTACTTAATTTAAATTACGCCATGTTCGTCATAACTTTTCCAATTGAACGATTTACTTCTATTGAATTAATTACGGGGTCTAACATATGGGGTGTAAACTGGCTCGTAGGATCAGACCTCAGAGAATTTCTTGTTTTTAAGTTGTCTAGACCCAAAAACATGAGGGGCATTATGGTTGATATGTGTTGTTATTGTTCTACAATACCAATACCATGAAATCTATAAGCATGAATTCCTTTATCAAAATTCTGCCTTCGATGAAGAGGACTTGATGAAATATTGTTAATGAAGTAGAAAGTAATTATGAAGAATGATGAATTAAATATATTTAGATCAGGTGATACATTCATACATGATATTATGGAGGATCAAATGCCATGTACTGCCATGATATATGGTATCAAATGGCACGTTCTAAAATGATAGAATATGAGATCAGATGTCATATTCTGACATAATATATTTTGATTGGGTGTCACATCCTCAATTACTCTATGTATATTGGTTTCTATTTTTAGTAGGCCGATGAGACCTACTTAGTACATGGTGCTCTGTACTGATCTCTACTTATATTTTTCTTTATTATGCTTTTGCAAACTGTACTAAGTGTTCCATCAACTTTGACTAGGCCTTAGCTCTAGCCAATCTTCAATAGATCAGATTATAAGATGAGGTATCCTCCAAGCTCATATTTATATTTTCTTGATCATGGAATAATGTCTTTAGATTTTTTTGACATAAACTATTTTACTTCTTTATTTTGGTGTTGCTACTCTTAGACTTAGTGTTGAGATTAGATGTTCTTGATGTGATAACATTTAGCTTTTGGGAAAACTCTATGTAATATACTTATTGATTTTTAATATTTCTTGATTTATAAATTTGAGCTTTCGGAACTATTATCTTATTTTATAAGTTTAACTGCTAATATAGGTTGAGAAGTATATTTTTAGTCTACCCACTTACGAGGTTAGGTGTGAGTGGCACTCTCAATCTATTTTGGGTCATAAAAAAATCATAGTGTTTTAACTTAATTTTTTTTATTAAAGTATTGATAAATATCTGCTTTATTTTTTTTATTTTATTAGAATTTTATTAACATTTTTAACTGGTTAAATTTTGATTTGATATTTTCTAGGACTTTAGTTGCTACAATATTTTTCTCATCTTATTAAGAATCATCTTTAAGATTAGTATGTTCTTTGATTTGAATCTAAAAATCAGTCAACGTTGATGTCATGCCTCGGGAGGGTACCCTTGGCATGACCAACACTCAAAGACTATTGCTTGCCCATTAGAGAACGATTTGAGCTCATCATCACATCGAACTCAACAATGGAAGAATAACACACTGAATAAGAATCAAATATGGGCATATATATGTATAGAAATAACTTTACTATATCAAAGTATTAATAAAAGTTGTTTAGATATAGAGACTCATCCAATATCTCCCCTCAAATGTCTATGAAGCCTTTACTCATCAGCCTAAAAATTTACTACGACATGCCATGGGCACCTTAATCAAAGAAAGAAAAGTACTCAATAATAATGAAAGATAAAAGGGCTTCTCTAGGACACTAGGAGGGCTCACTAAGCTCGAGAAATGTACTTATCCAGACCTCAATGATACACACGTTGAAGCCTTTTATCTGTTGTATCTACATCATAAAACGATGCAAGCTAAAATGGATGTCAATACATGGAATATACTAGAATGTAAAATAACTCAAGGAGAAATAAAGCTTGATTCAGTCATCTTGACTCAATGTTCATGCTCAAATCATTTTATGCAAGTTTAGAGTAAACCATGCTTTTAAAATAATTTGAGTATATTATGCTTATTTTGAAATCTCATTCTCAATCAATGTTCCTTGGGATTTTCTCTTAACCAACGTCTTCATCCCACCACCTTAATTTAGGTGATGCACAATAAATCAATATACTTGCCATGCGCGCCCTTAACTTGCCATGGAAAATGATGATCAACTCTCTCTTGGATCCATAATAAGTGTCCACTTATGGGACAAGAGCCATCAGATGAGCTGTAACAACTATCCTATGCTGGCAACGTAGTGCTATGGGTTAAAGTGGGAGTATACTCACTCCCATTTGGTGTTTGATACTTCTACAAAGACTAAAACATGCTCAACTTATTAATCAACTCATCATCGACTAATAATCATCATAACTCAACTTATCATCATCTAATCATTATCTCATCATCAACTAATGAATCTACTCAATAATTCAATCAATCGAAATTCCATTGAAACATGTATATTAGGATTCACATTATCAAGAATGAAAATACATGTGTACATCTGACATTCATGCTCATGAAAACATAGGAATTATCTCATGTAATGTACTGTAAAATAAGACCTTATGATGAATACAAGGATATAGTGTCAAAATAGAAGAAATTTCTCAAAAATATTAACTCTCCTCAAATATTGACTCAAGTTAATGGTAAAGAGAGTGTGAAGAAAGGAATCCACACTTTGGTAAGTCTTACATACCGAGGTGTGTATAATCTTGAAGTATCTTTGAAGAAATTGGACAATATCTCAAGTTCTCCTTCAAATGCTATCCCCTCTTCTCTTGAATTTTATTTCTATACCTTCTAGAGAATATTTTAACATAAAAAGGGTTGTCCGAGATGTTTTAGGGCTGTTTCAAGTGTTGTCAAAAGTCGGTTACGACGCATAGGACCCCTCTCATAACCCTTTGGCTAAATTTTAGAGCTTCTGGAAATTGCTACGAGCCCAAACTACGACCTGCACCCTGAATGGCAACCCGTGAGGGAGGTCTCATAGTGCAATTCTACACTAGCGATCTCCAGTAAAATGGCCATAACTTTTGACTCTAAACTATAAATAAGGTGAAACCATGTGCTTTGGAAAGCTAACTCAAATGGATTTCATTTGGTATATTCTATGACCTCTAATTCTTCATGTGCTAAGAGTTATAGTCATTTAAAATTGAGCCTTGCATAATCAAACACTCAAAACTCAATTTATATGAAAGTATTGAACTCGTCTAAGTACTAGAGGTTTCTTATGACTCTAATATACTTCCAAAATATAGGAATGAGGCTTGAAATATAGGTACATATGAGGGTATAGTTATGGGGTGTCACAGTTGATCTTTGCAAGATAAAATTATTTTAAGTTGCCATTTGAGCGATGAATTGAAAATTGACATTTTGTGATACATGATTTTCTTCATTAGTTGTCTTTTTAATATTTGTTTTCTCTATATGTAGAGAATCAAGTACATCATTATGGATTTCAATGGTAACTCTTTATATTAGTATAATGCCAATTCAGTCATAATTTACATTGCATCATTGATATCTATCCTAGTGCAGGAAGTTTTAGACCCTTTGCTATATCTTTTATTGTTAATATTCATGTTGTCTAATTTATTTGATGTCTCCCAATTACTCTACTTTTTGAAACTAAGAAGCATATGAAGATTTCAGTATTTGAATCTTAGAAGACAAAATGTCAAAAATTATATGCAGGGTCCTTATTTTATCCTACATATCCTTTGCAAAAGAAAATCTTCTAATATTTATCCTAAATCCTAATAGAGTTTCAACATGAAGTATTAGTATAATAGAGGCTAACTTGAAATCATAATCGGAAGTGTCAATTTGCATGGTGATTCAAGATTTGAAATTTATGGGTTCCTACAACAATGTTGAGTTAACAATTTAGTAATAAGTTTTTCCTAATCAAATATTTCGTATGTATTTTACCTTATACAAAAGGTCCAAGAAAAAGTTACTAAATTCAAGTGAACTCATAACAGAGCATCTAGATCTATCCTTGTCAATAGATCTTTTTTCAAACTCAGCACATTGAAGTTATTCAATGTATGCTGGAGGTTAACAAATACAAGATGATTTGCTAGAAAGATAGTGCAAATAGGCCTAAATCATAATTGAGGGTAAAAGAAAGATGGCATGAATTATATAAACTATAATGTAGGTAAAAGAAAGGTATTTAGGCAAATACGTGATAATTTGTTAATGGTGGATAAGATTAAGATGTTTTGAATAAGATTTACAACTCTTTCTAGGAAAGAATGAATAAAATAATTATTGAACCAATCTTGTAAGAGTCAAACAAGTCTATTTGGAGAAAATATTCATAAACAATGAGCAACCTCCTTGGAATAGTAGAAGAACATTGTCTCCACGAGATTTTCATGTATCAATTTGTGCAGTAACTGTATCTGTGGGTGAATTCCTTTTTGCACAAAGAATTTATATCTTTGAGTCTCTTTTCAACAATAATAAAATTAGATTTCAGAATTACTTTATATGTTGTGCTTGTGTTTTCTTTTCCTATAGCTTCGGTTGATGTCCTTAACAAGTCATGAATCTATGTCTAAAACAAGCATATCCTTTTTAAAGAGTATTAAGTCCAGTGTTTTTTTGCCACAATCCAAGCCTAGGGACTTAGTGTAACATGGTGAATAGGAAACCAAATATTCCCAAACAAGCCTCATAGCATCCATTAACACACTATCGGTTCGGAAGCGCAATACAAACATTATATAATGATACTAAGGGATAAGGATCTCTAGACTCAAGCAATGGGATAAGAGGATTTGGGACTCATTGTCACACAATGTCAACAAAAGATTCTAAGGGATGGGAGTTTGGGACTCAAGCTATGGGGATAGGAACATGAAACTTTCCATCACACATTCAACAACAACAAGTCTAAGGGCGGGATTCGTAGGACTCAACCAATGGTAGTAGGAACTTAGGAATTTTATCAACTCATCATCATATCATAACATCGTCAACATAAGGTATTACATAAGCAAAGTCCCATAATCATTAATCATATAAACTTGTATATAGTGTTTCATGATGTCTAACAATGCCTCTAAGTAATAGATAGGGCAGTGGATAAGATATGTCTCTGGTTCACCCTAAAACTAAAAGGCATATGGTAAAGTTAACATAGAGTAGGTAGATAAAAGGTGGGTCTTGTCAATGGAATAAAGGATTCACCATAAACAAGCTACCACAAATCAAATCTAGCTGTGAAGAGGTGCATGAAAAAAGTCTCTGGTCCCTACATGGTTAGATCATGTAGGAAAAAAATATGTATTAGTATGTTTGAATATACTAAAACATATAAGATAAACATAACATAACATAACATAACATAACATAGGTATATAGAAGGTGGTTCTGGTCCTTGGAATAAAGGACTCACCACAAATAAGATTTCACAAATAAAATCTAGTTGTGAAAAGGTGCATGAAGAAACTCTCTAGCCCCTACATGGTTAGATCATGCAAGAAAAAAGTATGAGTTAGTAAGTTTGGATGTACTAAGTATTAGAGCATGGTAGGCATATAAACATGATAACTTGTATTTCAATGTTAAATGATAAGGGAAAACACACACACAGACCTACACACACAGACCTACACACACACACACACATACATACACACACACACATACATATATATATATATATATATATATATATATATTTAAAAAAATTATATAGGAAAGAATACCATAACAATATACCTTAAATCCATGATGGATGAATTTAGTAACACTTAAACATAGCGGGGATGGGACCTCAACCGACATTTAAGAATATATGAGTTATTACATAGAATCCCCATATTGCCTCTACACTAGAGAAAGAGGAATCTGCATGCCAAAGGTAGATCATACCCTCACCTTATGGGCTTTGACCATTTTGGTGGAAGGTGGTACATCATCATCATCATCATCACTTAAAGGGGCATAGATATAAACAAGAACCGATGGTGACAAATAATTATAAGAAGTGTAGGCCTTTTATAAGGACCCTTGGGGATAGTCCCCCACCTCCAATCTCAATCGGTGCTAAGCCATCATCCCATGAGAATACATAGATATACTTCTTAGATATTGGATCATATGTCATTTCTAATTTAGTCATGGATAGTTGGTCTTAAAAGCAAATCATACTTCATATCATGCATACTTGGGCTTAGACGCCAAAACAAATTCATAATCATACATGCTTGTGGTCAAAGAACAAATAATTCTTCGTTTCATACTTTCAGGTACAGAAATAGCTCATTCATAGTGTTGTATACACACCTATAAGGCTTGAAACCATATTATAGATATTATTTGATCACATTCTTATCATAACTATACTTACATTGAAATCATAGTCATAATTATAATTGGGTAACAACCCACATTATAAATCTCATGAAAATCCTTACTCGTACATTCTTATGCCAGGAGGAATGGAGGAAAAGCATAGCTACTTGAAATTAATACTTAAAACATCACAATAAGATCAAATCATAGTAAATCCATGAACGAATCAACAATTAAAATATATTTGAAATGACACATTCATAAATTCATAATAAAAGTGACATGCATATTAAACTCTCATATAATCCATGTAAATTGTCACATAAGATTTAAATCATGCTAAAAGCATCCATAGAAATCAACCCATAACTTAATTTGATCATGACTCATGAAGCCTATCATGAAGGGCCACCCAAGATCTGTGATAGTTATTTTTAAGAAAAATATGGCCAAGGGAACCCCACGGTCACCACCACAGTCTATGCTGCTCCTCATAGGCAGTGGTGGTACCTTTGGTGGCACCCTAAGACCAAAGAGGGGCCACCAAGTGAAGGTACCCTCCCTCGAACCCTTTCACAGTTAGTGGTGACGACCACAAGCTGTGAAAGGCTTTATGGAGGGCCACTTAGCCTTGAACACCCCAGGAAGCAAACATAAGCCATGAAATTGCTAAAGCCTTCTCTACTAACACCTCGTGTCTTGAAAGGGATCCTTGGTAAAAAATTGTCAGAAACTATAATAAGCATCATTAAGGGCTTCTGGGATCCGATCCTTACATCGTCTCCCCCTTGGAAATATTCATTCTCAAAAGAACTAGAACATGGCTTGAGGAGCTTAATTTAAACTTAAAACATCTCCATATGAAGTTACCATGCATAACTTATCAAATCCATGCTAAAAAGATCTTTTAAATCATTTTCATGTATATATATGCATGTCATGATATATAAATATAGGAATGAAGTAATTAGGACCTTATGAATAAAAAGAACTTAGAACCTTAAACTTGAGTAGATTAAAATAGATAGGCATAACTCTTCATCATATTTGATTCTATCTCCCATGTGGTACCCTCCATAATTAGGTTCCTCCAAAGCACTTTATCGAAGCAACATCCTTTTTACGAAGTTTCTTCACTTCTCTGTCTCAGAACTCAGCCAAAACTTCTTAATATGTTAAATTCTGCATAACCTCAACACCTTCCAATGGCACAATCAAACAAGGATCACTAACAAACATTCTCAATATTGACACATGAAAAACTAGGTGAACAGAATTCATATAGAAAGGCAAATCCAACATATAAGGAACATTCCTAATCCATTCAACAATCTTGTAAGGGTCTACATGTTAGGCACTTAACGTTCCCTTTTCACCATTACCATTTTACCTATTTCAAACCATCCTACTGGGGATCTATATTTCCTCTCTACAAAGCTTAAAATGATGTTATCCCAATACTTGCATGATAACTATTATTGTAGATGAACCAATAAGTGGTAAATGTTCATCCCAATTTTCTTTGAATTCCAACACACTAGCCCTCAACATGTTTTTCGAAGTTTGAATCATCATCTTTTCTTGCCTATCTGTGTGAGGATGGACAACGGTACTCAACCTTAGTCCTTTCTAAAATGATATTGAAAAGTTAGAAGGGTACCACGATCTGATAAAATAGACATATGCAAACTATGCAGTCTAACTAATTCCCAGATATATAACTTGTAATAATCCTCAGTATTGAAAGTAGTCTTCACTGGTAACTGATTTGGTCATTCAATCAATAAATTTTAAAATAGAGTCAAATTACTTTTTAGTATAGGGAAAATCAATCACAACGTCCATATTCAAATCCTTTCACTTCTAAGTAGGAATCTCAATATCTTGGGGCAAATACCGGGCTACAACATTTGCCTTGCTGGGATGATATTGAACACACATGTCATAATCCTTAAGAAGTTCTAACCATCACCTTTTCATCAAATTAAGATCCCTTTGAGTGAAAACATATTACTAGCTCTTTTCATTAGTGAATAAATCAACATAAACCCCGTATAGGTAATGTCGTCAAACTTTTTAAGGCAAATACCATCGCCGCTAGTTCAAGATCATGAGTCAGACCATTTTGTTCATGAGCCTTCAGCTGTGAAGATGCATAAGCTATCACCATACAATATTTCATAAGTATATAATCCAAGCCAATCCACAAACCATCATAATGTACCATAAATCTATCTAAGCAATCCAGTAGAGCCAAAACAGGAGCCGTTGTAAGCCGATCCTTCAAAGTCTAAAAACGTTTCCTACACTTATCAAGTCATATGAATATGGCCATCTTTTAAGTAAAAACTTAGCAAAATGGTGAAGCAATAGATTAAAAACCCTCAACAAATCTCCAAACAATAACCATCTAACTCAAGAAAACTCAAAATATCAAAAGGAGTCAACAATCTAGGCTAATTCTTCACAACCTTAGTCTTCTTTTGATAAATTTTGATACCGTCATTGGATACCATATGGCCAAGAAACGTTACCTCATTTAACAAAGCTCACATTTACTAAACTTGACAAATAATTGGTTCTCCCTTAAAGTCTGAAGAACCAACCTCAAATGATCTATATGCTCTTGAGCACTTTGAGAGTAAATTAAGATGTCATCAATGCAAACAATCACAAAAGTATCAAGAAAAGGCTTGAACACCCAATTCATAAGATCCATAAGCACTATCAAAGCATTAGTCAACCTGAATGATATCAACGCGAACTAAAGTGGCCATACTATCCTAGAAAACTATCTTAGAAATGTCACACTCCCTTACCTTCAACTAATGTAACTCCAATAGAGGTCAATCTTTGAGAAATGAGTATTTCCTTGCAATTGATCAAACAAGTTGTCAATTCTTGGCATTGAATATTTATTTTTGACGATTACCTTATTCAATTGTTGATAGTCAATATGCATCTAAAGTTATCCATCCTTGGATTTAAGCTTTGGCCTTGATGGAAGCAACTATTACCACAAAAACTCCTCTCTTCAGCTTCTGTAATTTGATCTTATCAGCATGAGTCATATGTTCCGAAATGTCTATGTAACGAATAAGCATAGTTATACGACACTCTTTCATAACCATGTTAGAAATCCCCAAAAAACTTCTTCCATTTTTACATGAGGGTCAACCCCTAGTATTGGAGCATACTTTGAGAGCTTATGAAGTTTGAGAACATATTCTCTCATACTAATGCCACGCTATTTGATGTTAATAAAATCAATCAACTTGGATTCTTTAAGCTCAAGAGGAAACAAATAGTCCAGAAAAGTGAATATGGACTCTTCTCAGTCAGCAGTATCATCACCTACTCTCTCAGTCAAGTATTATTTATACCACACTTGGGACACTCCATTCAACTGGTAGGTAACTAACTCAGCTTTATCCTCTGAAGAAACCCCATACTTGTCAATACCTTAGATATCTCATCAACAAATTCCTAGGTATCCACATCAGATTTTAAAATAGAATTTTAGAGGGTTCATCCAGGTGAAGTATCTTACCCTAATAGTTGGGGTAGGTTCATGAGGATAAGGAATAACTTTTCTTTCCTAGTTGGTCACCACTTGAGCTGACATGACAAACGTAATCTAGAACTCATCTTCAGTAATTGGCCCTTTCATGGGCTCTTGAGAACTTGGTCCATATTAACAGGGGCTTATCTGGGTTGAGGGGCTCTTCTTGGAGGCATCTTCTGTAAGGGTATCAAGGATATTTATCAGAGTTAGAAAACCTTAAGACCTGTTACATGGCATGACATAAATAGTGAAGAAGTCAGATATTTCCTAAAATGTCTTACAACCTCATACTCATAGATATGGTACACTTCACACCCATAAATAACTCTATTTGACTTAGTATGCTGGACTCCAAAGATCATTTTAAAATCTTAGGGCTCTGATATCAAACTTCTCATGACTCAAGACTAGGGTCTAGGTGTAACAAGGTTAATGGGAATCTAATTATCCCCAAATAAGGCTCATAGCATCTACTCACACATCATTTGCTCAGAAGTGCAATACAAATATTATGTGGAATTCATAGGACTCAAGTTATGAGAATAGGGACTTAGAAATTTCATCATCTCATTATTACATAAGAGCATCATCAACTTAAGGCATTACATAATTATAGTCCTATAAGCATTAATCATACAAGATCATACATATAGTTTCATGACGTCCAATAATGAATCGAAGTCATAGATAGGATGGGGGTTAAGAAATGTCCCTGGTTCCTTGTCAAAGCAAATGGCATAAGATAAACATAACATAGGATAGGTTAATAGAGGGTGAGTCTTATGCTTTCGTATAAAAGAGCCCAGATATGAACTTTTAGTGCACATGGTAGTCCATAAAAAGAACAAAGCCAATCTGGGCTATTTTGTACCTTTGTTGTCATAATCCTATAACCACTTTCATATAACATGTAACTATCTCGTAGAAGTTCATACACTAGTAACATAAACTTGAACACTCCACTTAACCTTAGAACAATAATTTATACTTTATGATGTTCATAACGAGCTAAAAGTGCTTCACTTAATGCTTACATTTGATTCCTTGAGGATTAGTAAAAAGTGTATTTAAACATAGGAGAATTATGTTTGAGATTATAAAAACTCACCCTGTTACTTTTTAAGCTCGTTAAATAAAGTTTTAGTGAGGAAGGATGACTGATTATAACTATATAATTTTCTTTCATAATCTTCCTTTTTTTTAATAAAGTGACACCATCCAAAGAAGAGTAACAGTTCAAACATATGTAGTCAGGAAAGCCGATAACCTAAAATATGCATACTATATTTCTAGTTTAATAAAATAAATGAAATATCAACCTAATATTATCATGAAAATAATTTAGCTGTGATCCTGATGCATTTTATAGAAGATCTTTCTAGTGATAGAATAGTAAAATATCATGCTTGATGTTTTGAAAGTTTCCTAGATTTCATGATAAAAGGAGGAACAAATCTTATCCTAACATACCTTTCCAATGAACGTCTGAATGCCCAATGTTTGTTCACAAAAGCTATTCCTTACATACTAAGATTTCCAAATACTATATACATACAAGATTTGCAAATACTATATACATGCAACTTATACAATCTTATAAATATTTCATAATTGAGCATACATCGACAGATATTCCATAGAGTCGTAACTTGATGAAAATCCATAGAACTTTGTAAACACGATCATAAAAGAGTCCTAAGATAATTACTTGAAATATAAGTTGTAAATCTAGAAGAACAAGCAAGAACAATAAATTTCTTTCTTCTAAAAATAGCTCCAAACAAAAATAATAAAAGGAGAAAATGATTACAAGATGTGAAGAACACATTTCTAGGCACGAGGCAGACTTTAACAATAGAAATTGCTGAAAACACATATAAATAACTCAATAAATCCATGGAAGCCACCTAAAAGAGGAAAAATTAGAGGAAAAAGTAAACAGAGGTAAAAATCTTACACATTATTAGTGGCAGGTATAGTAAACAACAATTTTAGTAGAAATATTTATTTAATGACTCCTTAAAAATTAATTTTTCTAATACCTCTTACCATATATTTTAACATATATTTTAAAACTCCTTATACAATACCTCTTTTTTGTATTTTAGGAACATGCATTGTAATGTTATATAGATACGTACAAATTATCTTCATGAAAATTGTATCCTAGATGTTTTCTTCTATGTCGAATCAAAAGACTTTACTTGGAATGAAGAAGACATTCTTTTACAAAGTCTTTCCATCAAAAGCTAAAGAAGAAGCTAGCAAAATTAACAACACTCCATGAGTAGTGACTTAATAGCTAATAGAGATAAGGGACTTATACCTTTCCAAAAAAATTGATTTAGAATACCCATGGCAGACAAGAAAAGATTACCCATGATGAGATTTTTGTATGAATGCTAGAGGTTTGAGTACATACTTCGATACTAGAATTTGGATATGGGAAAAAGTTAGGAGAACCAATACCTGGTGTTTGTTGACGTATGGGATGTAACAAAGGAGAATGTTCCTAAGAAGTATCAAAGCAGAAGTTTTTACTTAAGAAAGTTTTATAATTATGATTATTCTCTTTCATGCATGAAATTATTCAACAATCGCAGATTAGGTGCTGGTGATGAAATCGGGCTTTATTGGGATCCTATATCATAAAGTTTATTGTTCAAATTGCTTTATGACATGCACTCTTAGTGAAATGTTTGACAATTTAGTATCAAATTTCTATCATAGACTTTTGTTTAGTATTACTCCATATAATTGTAATAGTTGAATGTTTTGATGCTGAAATCAGAATGTTTTTTCACTATAGAGTATGATGAATTTTGCAGTTCTCAATTTAGTCTATGTAATCCTTTTTTTTTTTAAGTATTTTCATTTCCTATTTTTATAGTGATCTTTGTTAAATGTAGTTCTCGGGATTTCATGAACTCCTGAATTTGATAGGAAATTTCACAAAAATCTTTAGGGAATTTTGACATCAGAGCACTTGCCCTCACTTTTATTAGTATTTAAAACATTACAATATAATATTTCTAATTCCTAGAGTAGGGGAAAGGATTTCTCTATTAATCTATTCAAAATAAGATCGCTTGTGATAGGCTCAAGATTTGAAGGTTGGGTAGTGTCGCAATTCTTGACAGTGAATAAGATGTTTGGCAATGAAAACCCAAGTAAAAAAAAAATTATACATACTAATTTGAGAACTTCAAGAGTCATCATACTATATAGAGCAAATATTCAAATTTCAGAATCAAAATATTCAGTTATTACAATTGTATGAAAGCGTAATACTGAAAAAACAACTATGATAGTAATTTGATACTAAATTCTCAAACATTATACTAAGAGTAAATGTGAAAAAGCAATTTGAATATTATACATGGCGATCTAGGATCCTAATAAAGTGCAATTTCATCACCAATATATAATCCACAATTGTTGAACTATTCCATGCATGAGAGAGAATAGTCTTCATTGTACGACTTCCTTAAGCAAATACTTCCACCTTCATACTTAATAGGAATATTCTCCTCAGTTATATCACACACATCAACCAAACCCCTTCACTAGTTCTCCAAATTTTTTGACATGTCCAAAGTCCAGTATTGAAGGATCACTCGAATGTTTCGAAAAATGGAATCACCGACATTCCTGCAATAATCTAGTGATGGGAAATTTTTTCTTGATCTTCCGTGAGTGTTCTAGATCAATTATTGGGTTATGGTATAAGTCCTTATGTCTATTAGGTCTTGAGTAACTACCCATAGAGTGTTGTTGACTTTGCAAGCTTGTTCTACAGCTTTTGATGGAAAGAATTTGTAAAAGAATGTCCTTTTCATGCTAAGCAACGGGATTTGATTAGACATTAAACAAAGTATCATAGATGAAATTGCCAAGAAACTAATATGTACGTACGTATATAATATTAAAATGCATGTTCCTAATATACAAAACATATGTTAAAATATATGGTGATATTGATTATGTCACAATCCAGGCCTAGGGTCTAAGAGCAACATGGCGAATGGGAACCTGAAAAGTCTCAAACAAATCTCATAGCATCTATTCCCATATCATCAATTCAGAAGCATACATGGAATAGTAAAAACATAGTTCTATGGAATGGAGAAATACAACTCACGCTATGGGGACATCGTAGGGATAGGGATCTTCCACATCATAACATAAATCCATAACATAAGCTAATAATCAGTCCATAATAACATAATCCTAACAATAAACATAATATCTAAATTTAACACTTAGCATATAAATGTAAGGGAGTCTACAAGATGTCCAACAATGCATCAAATAATAAAATAGGACAGGGCCAAGACATGGACCAGACTCATCCTTAAAGTAAATAATATAAACTAAGCATCATAGGTAGAGGAATTATGGGTTATCTTTGGAAGATGGGATTACCACAACAAGAAATTCTCAAGATCTAAGGTAGACAACATACCATGGATGAATGTACTCCTCGGTCACTACATGGTTAGATCATGTAGGCAAAAGTATGCATTAGTACGTTTGAATGTACTAAGTATGCGGCCTTGCAATGCACATGAACTAATTAGACCTTCATTTCAATATAAGATGACAAGAGCACACATATAGGAAGAATTATATAATAAGGGAATAAAATATCAATATGCCAAGCACTACATGATACATGAATGCAAAGATATTTCGTATAGATATTGAGGATGGGACCGTAACCGATATAAGACCAAGTGAGCTATAAATTAGAACTCTATCATCGTACCCACAATGGATAAAGAGGTAGCCTACTTGCCAAAGGTAGATCCTTAACATTCTTCTTCTTCTTTCCCCCTTGGGGCAAAAAACACGTATTTATGTTAGGCACATAGTTCAAGAGAAAGGAGTATGGACCCTTGTGGATAGCCCACCCTGCCTTTAGTCTCATCTTTGCTAGGTCATCATCCCACTAGAATACATATATATACATGCTTGTAAAAGAGGCATAAGACTTCCAAATTGCTTACATATATATTTAGGCTTAAGATCAAATCACATTTTCGTAACCATGCACAATTAGGATAAAAAGACAAAAACGTTCTTCACATAATACTTTTCATGCATAAGAATAGCTCCTTTGGAGCACCTTCTTGAAAAATGAGTATAGACCCTTTTGGATAGCACACCCCGCCCGAAATCTCATTAAATGCTCCCTAAAAATGATGGTGTACGCACCCATAATTGCTTAATGAGACATAATCTTAGACATTTATTTGATCACATTCTTGTCCTAACCATAATCTTATCAAAAATCATATACATAAAAATAGTTGGGTCCTGACCCACTACTTAAGCTTTATAAAAACCATAGTCATGAATACATATGACATGAATGAGATGATAATAGCATAGGTCATGGAGATTCAAACTTAAACCAACAATACATTATGAGGTTCAAGTAAAAACATATGCAAAATTTCACATTTAGATCATAATAATATAGATTACTCATGCACAAATCAAACTTTAAAGGGGATATGCATATCCATAACTTAATAACTTCAATGTATTTCATCATATTAAGGCTTAAATCACTTTTAAATCAACATTAAAACATATTACATACATCAATTGCATTAAATATATAATTATATTGAAAACTCATGTTTAAAGTAAGATAAAATTCACGAAATCACTTGGAAAGAGTTTAGGTCTTCTTGCTTGAAAGGGACCAATAATTAATCCCACATACCTTAGCTAATGAAGAAGATTCAAGAAGTAATTTGGTGAAGAAAGAGTCTTTCCTTGATCCCCAAGAATAATCTTACAAGAGTTCTTTGATAGGGACATGAGAGAATTTTCAAATGTGTGGAATGAATTTGAATAAGAGGAATAAGGTTTAGGTGATTCGGAAGTCTTTAGGTAGCATAGAAAGTCATGAAAGACCCTTAGAATAAACTATAATTATGAACATACCATTAATAAAATGAGTTAAAAAATTTAATTTTTTTGTTTCAGGAGCAATCATACGGGTCATGATAGGTCATGCGGACCATATGCATGGTCCATGATCCGACACTTAGAGAACAATTTCACTTGACAAAGGTCCAAAATGGTAATCCTATACTTAGAATATTTTTAATGAAATCATCCATACAGAGGGGTTACACGAGACGTGTGCTTGCCCGTAATACTCTCTTGAGAAAAATTCACGATGGTGAAGTTCTGAGAAGGTGATTAAGTACATAGAAAAATTTCACTTCGGATGCCATACGAGAGGCCATGTGGACTGTACCACCCTATACGGATCGTATGCATGGCCATGCCATTTTATTTGGGCTAGAAACTCTGGTATTTCAAGACTAAAGCCACCATAAGACCGATCATGGTCTGTGAAGTATCACACAAATCGTGAGGGATCCATGTGTGGTGTGCCTTAATTCAAAACTCTCCGATCAAGCACCAACACCCTACACAAGGCCAAGGGTCATTCCAAGGTCGCCCCAGATAGTCTGTATGGCCTCAGTTGGACTGTGAGGATTCCCATTGAGCATCACCTTGGTCCAAAACTTTTCGAAATCAAAATTTCCATGATCTAATAAGGTCGTACAACGTCAAGGGTCCTTAAGTCATCTCCTCCTTGGGAATATTCATACTCGAATGTCCAAGTACAAGGCTTGAAGGCTTGAATTAGAACATAAGATATTCAATCACAAGATACAATGCATTTTCATTACTTGAAAAATAAAAAGTCATTCAAAATCATATTAAAACAAATTTAAATCATTCAAAACATCATAGAAATCATTTTGATGCATATGTATACATATCATGTCATGAAACTCAAGAATGAAAGAGTTAGGACCACTTGGAAAAGGAAGAGACTAATACCTCAAGCTTGAGTAGGTTGGAAAAGATAGGGGTACCGTTTCATCATCTCTAACTGCGCCTCATATGTAGTAACCTTCATATATTGATTTCTTTGAAGTACCTTAACCGAAACCACATTCTTGTCACAAAGGCACTTCATTTGCCTATCTAAAATTTCCACTGACACTTCATAATAAGTTAAGTTCTCCTTAACCTCAACACCTTCCAAAGGCACAACAGTATTAGGACCACCAACCAGCTTCCTCAACATAGACATATAGAAGGTCGAGTGAATAGAGTTCAAATCCTTCCGCAATTCCAATATATAAGATACATTCCCACTTTGATCAACAATCTCATAAGAGACTACATATCTTGGACTTAGCTTGCTCTTCTTCACAAAATATATCACACCCTTTATAGGTGAGACCTTCAGATACACCCAATCAGCAACAAGAAACTTAAGGTCCATCTTTCTAACATCCAAATAGAACTTTTGGCGACTTTCTGCCTTCTTTAACATCTCACTAATCAACTTCAATTTCTCAATAGCCTCCTATACCAAATCCAGGAAATCATAGCCATCACTCCAAACTCAAACAATCCTCCTGGAGACCTACATCTCCTACAATACAAAGACTCAAACTATGCCATACCAATGCTTGCTTGAAAGATATTATTAAAAGCAAACTCAATGAGTGGAAGATAGTATTACTAATTACACTTTAACTCTAAAACAAGCCCTCAACATGTCCTCTAAGGTTTTAATCATACTCTTTGCTTGTCCATCGATTTGAGGATAAACGACGGTGCTCAACATCATCTTAGTACTAAGTCCTCTTTGAAACAATCTCCAAAAGGGAGAAGTAAATTGAGTACCATGATCTAATATGATAAACCTAGGCATACCATGCAACCTTACCAACTCTTAGATGTACAACCTTCCATAATCTTTGGCACCAAAAGTAGTCTTGATCAGTAGGAAATGAGCCAACTTGGTCATCCGATCAATGATAAATCAAATAGAGTCAAATTACTTTCGGGTCCAAAGTAAACCAATAACAAAATTCATGTTCAGATCTTCCTACTACCAAGTAGGGATCTCAATGTCTTGAGTCAAACCATCAGGCCTTTGGTGCACTACCTTTACTTGTTGATATTTAGGACACTTTGATAAAAATGTGGCTATATCCTTCTTCATACCATGCCAGCAATACACCTCCCTCAAATCCCAATACATCTTTGTAGATCTTAGATGAAAAGAATAATGAGAGATATGGGCTTCGGGAAATATCCCAAAAAAGTGCCCGAAAATGTACCTCAAAAGTGCCCAAAATTTTAAATTCTATATATCTCAAAATCCGTTTGTTATTTCTAAAATTTAACTACATATTCTTGTTTAAGGGGTCACAATTATGGGGTAAAGGGTCTACCCCAAATTTTAGTGCAACTATATAAAAATATGGAAATCACAAAATGAGATTACCTAAATATAATCTGCATCATCAGCGCGACGCAACCCTATTATTTTTTGTGCCAGTTTTTAATTTTCATTCCATTTAAGTCTTGGGCCTAAGCCTTCCCATATGATAAAGTACCTATACTTAGCCTTTATTTATCCTTTATATCACCCATAACATTTCCTAATATCCTTTAAAACACTTAGGCTCATACTTCGCCGTAAATTCAAGCCCCAAAACTGAAGACCAATCTTAAGGATTTCATTCAAACTTCAAGTCCCCATCTCCAATCTCTTTCAAGGATTCCCCAAAGCTAAAGTTATGTAGGTGTTAGCCATTGGTTCCTTTCACTTATGGTGTCCTAATCTCCTTTTTTCTCAATTAGCGTGATTTAAAGTTAATTTTATAAATGGGTTTACTACTTTGAACATGTCTATGAACGATGTTAAAGCTATGAAAAGTCGTGATTGTTTTGCTATGTTTTGAGCTGTAAATCTTGGATATATTATAAGATTTGATAAGAGGCTTGTACCTCTCACACTAGGCTGATGTGTGCTATCATCACTAACCTTAATTAGGGGTTTATACCTCACACACTAGGTTGATGGGTGCTATCATCATTAATCTTGATGAGGGGTTTGTACCTGACACACTAGGCGGATGGGTGCTATCATCACAAAACTTGATGAGGACTTTGTACCTTACATATTAAGTTGATGGGTTCTATAACTAACCTTGATGAGGCTTTGTACCTCACATACATGATATAACCATGTAGAATCAGATCCCAAGTTGATCATCCTCCTTATCTACATGGCTAGTTCGGTATCACTCAAGCCAATTAGTGAGTCCTCTACTTTGGGGACCTTAGTCTGTGTTTCCTCTTATTATGTACTTATACACTTTATTTTATGTTCTATTTTTACTATGAGGGTGAGCCCGATTGCTTGTCTTGGCCCCCGCTAAGTTCTATGTTAGAGGTACTTTTGGACAAGATATGTATTATGCTTGAGCTTTGATTCACTTATGATATTCAAGTTATTTAAATATAAGTCTCTCTCTCTCTCTCTTAATCCTAATTCCCCTTTTTTATGTTTCTTACATTAATTTATCTTTCTTCTATGACCAAAGAGGTGTGATGATATGCTATGAGGCTTATTTGGGGTTCCTTCAGGTTCTTCATTCGTCGGTCACATCTAGGCCCTAGGCTTAGGTCATGACAAAGATGGTATCAGAGCACTAGGTTGATAGATCCTTGGAGTCTAACAAACTGCATTGATTAGAATCTTATTCATGGTTGTATTATGCACCACAACTATGAATAGGAGTCTGTGAGGCATTCAAGAAAAAGTTTCACTTCTTCATGATCTATGTCGTATGATAAAGTTAGGTCACCTGGGGCTTATTGCTAATCCCTAAGCATCATATTTTAGGATATATCTCAAGCTACATAGGATGGTAATATGGCAAATGTAGAGGTTCACAATGCTCTATGGGTATTTGCCAAAGCGATGACAAAATTGGCAACTCAACTCAATCAACAAGTGAGTGCTCTTGAGAATTCAATGTGTAAGAGGAGAGGTAGTGAGGCCAATATGGCCCATTTTAAAGGAAAGTTCTAAAGTCTATAAGATAGAGGTGATGTTATATGTCCAACATGTGGTAAAGTTCATAGAGGCCATGTTTAAAGGGCACCAATACTTATTTTGGTTGTCGCAAAGTGGGGCATAGGAGCAAAGATTGCCCCTATAAAGGGGACAATAGTAAAGGAGATGAGAGTGGGATGAATAATACTAAGTGTTAAAGGTGTGGAAAGAACCACTGTAGCCTATACTTGAAGAATATAAATACTTATTTTGGTTGTAACGAAGTGGGTTAGAAGCTAGTCAATTATCCATATGCTCAAAGGAGGTGTAAGGGTGGTCAACCTTTAGACCGAGGTGGTCATGTTGGTCAAGAGGCTCAAAGAGGGGATGAGGTGCTAGATATTTCTATTAGTATGTTATAATTTTCTTTGGCTTTGATGTGTTTGCATTGACGAACTGGGTGTGCCACTATTTCTGTCACTATTTTTTTTGGTTTCTAGTGGGCTTCTTATGTGTCTCGAGTTGTTTTGTGAACCTTTGGTGTCTACCCTTTTGTTGAGTGTATTGTTGCTAGAAGGTTCATTGGTATTGATCTGGGTTTGTATTGCCTCAAGTCTTGCATTGTATATTCTTAGAGTTGGCATGGTGGATTTTGATATCATTATAGGAATGGGATGGTTGCATGCATGTTGTGTCTTCTGGGGTTGTAGGACCCGTAGAGTTACATCTCTAATCGCTAATGAGCCCATTCTTGAGGGGGAGGTTTATCAAATGGTAGCAAGAGAGGTAGGCATATTTCATGTCTTAAGGTTTAATTTTCTCTAACGAGTTGCATTTATTATCTTGTGAGAATTGAAGGTGTTGAACATAAGTTGTTTTGTTTATAGAATTGTTGGTGGTTGTAGATGAGGCCTTAGGTGTCCCTTTCCGATATTTTGAAATTGGGGTACTGTCTTTTGGTTTGACTAGTACACCAATTATGCCTATAGAACTCATGATTAAGATCATTAGTCCCTATCCTAATAGGCTTCTGGTAGATTTGGTGATGATAAGATGATCCATACCCTAATGAGGTAGTGCATGTGAGTCATTTGATGGTAGATCTACAACTTTATGGAAGAAGGTTGGATGCTAAGCAGGAGAGATGAAAATTTTGGTTGTAAGAGGTTGCCTTCCTAGGTTATGCATTGTTCGGTGATAGTATTACGGTGGACCCTAGTAGGATGAAAGTCACTAGAGATTAGCCTAGACATTGACTTCCTTCAGTATTAGGAGTTTCTTGGGTTTAGTGAGCTATTATCGGGGCTTGTGAGTAGGTTCTCTTCTATTGCTCCTCCTATGAATTAGTTGACCCCAAGTAATGCTAATGTTGTGATCGATGTTTTTGGTAAGGTGAGTTGATAGGTTCGGGAGTCGCTATCTTTTGTGTTATTCCTTTGTCCTAGTAGGATTCATATGTGTGTCCCAGATGGTTGCATGAGTTTATTGTGGCTTGTAGGGGTCTATATGGGTTGCCCCATATTCTTGTTGCATAGAGTCTTGTCTTATGATCTTGGTTGACCCTAGCTTGATAGGGTGGAGGTCTTGAGGTGGGTTGGCTTTTTGCGTAACTTGCTTTCGATAAGTGTAGGACCCATAAGGCTATAATATGATGAGTAAGAATAAGGGTAGGTGATATCTCTAAGTGTGTTTTCGAACTAGGAGTGAGAATTATTTGTATTGATGGAGTTATTTGGTTGACTTATGCACCAATGTTGTTTGTGGGTTCTTGAATAGGGTATTAAAACCCAACCTTGATATGTTTGTGGCGGTCTCTAGTGATGAGGTATTGACTTGTTTAGAGCAGGTGAATCATTTGGTGGTAGTATTACAACTCTTGGAGGATGAGAGATTGTTTTCTAAATATGATCAGGGTGAATAGTGGGTAATAAGGAGGTGGTTAGAGCTCCTTAAATGTTATTGTATGAGTGTGAATTAGTTTCTCCGATAGGACTAGTGTTGTGGTTAGTTCTCTAAGTAGTCTATTATGTGTGGATAATGGTGGTAAGGAGGAGATTAGTATGGTCTAGAGGTTGGTTAGATTGGATGTTAGATTGAGGGAAATAGAGAATGGTAGTATAATGTTCTTAGTGGTTCCAATCTTCCTTGGTTGAGGAGGTCCAATTTAAGCAAGGCCTTGATTACGTTTTATCGGAGTTATAAGTTTTGGGTGGAAAGATGGTAGAGTGAGGGTTATCTACCAAGGACGAGATGGTGATTTGTGGCAACAAGTGGAATAGGTGTGGTTAATGTTGACAAATGAGTTATAGTTGTGAGTCCTTTTATAGTGTAGAGGAAGTTGGTAAGGTTGCATATGGATGGGATTTGCCTAGGGATATGATTATGGTTTGTTTGTTTCTTCATGATTATAGGTTAAAGAGATGTGTTTGTGGCTCTAGGGCTATAGAACCCTTTGAGATGGTGGAGGTGTAGATTGATGAGTGAAGAAGTTGACTAATATTGGTGTGGTATTCATCAAGGCACTTTTGGTGGAGGCATCTATTCGTATGTGTTTCTCGGGGAGCCGATGTGGGCATAGAGAATCAGTATCCATATTTCTTTCATTCTGTTCAATCTTATGATGACATTTCAAGTCCCTTTTCTATGATTCCAAGTCTTGAATTTCAGCCCTTATATCATTGTATGCACTCATATTTATATCCGTAAGTTCATGACGATTTTGACACTTATATTGAGGTTTTGAAAATGGTGTTTTAAACGTATATTATTGCATTCATATTGGGTCTGATCTATTTATGATTACTCTTCTGTTGCATGTTTCTTTTACAATCGGGAATGAATATTCCGAAGGGGGAGATGTTGAATATAACCCATAAAGTGCCTAAAAATTGAATTGGAAGTGCCTGCAATTTTCAATTCCATATATCTCGAAATTTGTTCATTATTTTAAAAATAAGATTTTATATTCTTATTTAGGGGGTCAAAATTAGGGGGCAAAATGTCTAACCTAAATTTTAGAGCAACCCTATCAAAATTCAAAAATCGCAAAATGCAATTTCCAGAATGTAATCTGCGTCATCAGCGCGATGCGCTCCTGCTGTTTTTGGTGCCAATTATTAATTTTTTGACCAAGACTTTTAAGTCTTGGGCCTAAGACTTTCCACATTAAAAAGTACCTTTACACAGCCTTATTTCACCCTCATATCACCTTTAACATTCTCCAATATGCTTTAAAACACTTAGACTCATACTTCACCCAAAATTCAAGTCCCAAAACTCAAGACCAATGTTAAGGATTTCTTCAAGGAATCTATTTGAGTTTCAAGTCTCCATCTCCAATCTCTTTCAAGGATTCCCCAATGCTAAGATATGTAGGTTTTATCAATTAGGTCCTTCTACCCATGGTGCATTAGTGTCCTTTTTACTAAATTTTCATGATTTAAAATTGTGACTGTTTTGCTATGTTCTGAGCTATAAAATATTGGATCTATTGTAAGATTTGATTAGGGATTTTGATGCTTATTGCTTGAGGATTTTACAAGGTTTCAATTGATTATTTTACAATGGATTTTCTTGCATGATTTCATTTCTAAATTGCATGGTATTATAGCCCTATTACACACCCGCCAAGTGTTCGATCAAATGTCCGGTTATGGTTTCGTGAGGAATTGAAGGTCTAAAGGATGCGATATGATACGAATGACTATATGATGATGAAATGAGCTTATGTGCATGATGAATTCAATATAAAGTGTTGCATTAGACCATGCCAATCCAGGGGGAATAAGAATCTGGGTAACCTAGTTGAGGGGTTAATATCTCAAACACTAGGGTAATGGGTGCTATCATCACTAACATTAATGAGGGTTTGTACCTCACCTACTAGGAAACAAAGCCCAAGTTGATCCTCCTCCTCCTTCACATGGCTAGTTCGGTGTAACTCAAGCTAGATGGTGAGTACTCTACTTCGGGGACATTAGGCTATGTTTCCTCTTATTATATATTGAGACAATCTATTTTTTGTTCTATTTTTCCTATGAGAGTGAGCTAGGTTGGTTGTGTTGGCCCTTGCTAAGTTCTATGTTGGAGGTGTTGTTTGACAAGATATGTATTATGCTTGAGCTTTCATTCAGTTATGATTTTCAGGCTATTAAAATATAAGTCGCTCGCTCCCTTTGTCCCAATTTCCCTTATTTATGTTTCTTAAGTTGATTTATATTGATTCCACGACCAAGGATGGGTGATGATATGCTATGAGGCTTGTTTGGGGTTCCTTTGGGTTCCCCATTCGCTGAGCACATCCCCTAGGCTAGGGTGATGACACTTCGCATATGATTACCCTCCTAAGATCATCCACATCTACAACACATAACTGATCCTGATACCAAAGCACAACATCTTCCCCTTGGGATAACACCTCTATTATCTTTTCGGCAACCAATGATGGATCAATGTCTTGCTTAGCCTTTTCATCAACCACAACCGAAGATTTAGCCCTATTTGAATATGAATGCCACTATCATTAGAGTTGGCTAACCCAACACCCAACCTGGCAAGTTGAAGAACATCCTTTGCTAACTCCTTCTTCTCTTCCTCAATGTGTGATGCACTTCCCATAGATAACCTACTAAGAGCATCGACTACAACATTCACCTTGCAAGGATGATATTGGATACTCATGTTGTAGTCGTTAATGATTTCGAACCATATCCTTTGCCTTATGTTAAAATCCCTTTGAGTTATTACATACTGTAAATTCCTGTGATCAGTGAAAACATCACCATGCACTCCATACAAATGGTGTCTCCAAATCATCAAAGCAAATACCACCACCGGTAACTAAAGATCATTATTTAGTTAATTATGCTTATGCACCTTCAATTGACATGATGCATAAGCTATCTACCATGTTGGATCAACACACAATGCAACCTAATTTGAGAAGGATCATAATATACCAGAAACCCATCTAACCTATTAAGGAAAGTCAAAACAGGAGTCAAAGTAAGTTGATCCTTCAAAGTCTAGAAACTCTTCTCACACTCATCTGACCACATGAAGATATTTTTGTTTTGGGTCAACTTAGTCAATGGAGATGTAGTAAACGAGAACCCTCCAATAAACCTCCTATAATAGCAAGCCAACTAAAGGAAATTTTGAATATTTGAAGGAGTCCATGGTATAGGCTAATTCTTCATGGCCTCATTCTTCTTCGGGTCAATCTTAATATCAACACCGGATACCACATGCCAAGAAAAGCTACTACATCCAACAAAACTCATATTTGCTAAACTTAGCATACAACTTCTTCTCTCACAATGTTTGAAGAACCAACCTCAAATGATCTATATGCTCCAGCTCACTTAGGAAATAAATAAGAAAATCATCAATGAAAATGTCACAACCCAAGCCTAGGGACTAGACATGACACGATAAATGGTGAACCTGAAGAAACCCCAAACAAGTCACTTAGCATATCAATCATGCATTCTTGGTAACGGATGGATAATAACAATAACAAGAGATATAAATAAGGGAAAAAGCACTAAGGGATGTCTTTGATACTAACAAAATACTCAAGAGTCAAACTTATAGCATAAGTATATCAATTGTTCCAACAACACCTCTAAGATAGATTGGAATGGGGGCCAAGAGACATTTTGGGCTCACCTTATAGTATTAAGTGTAACCAAACAAATATCATATAGTAAGAGTAGCATAGCTAGTGTCCCCGGATTTGAGGACTCACCAAAGTGTATCTTCTCAAATGCCAAAACTAGCCATGTGCAGGGTGATCAAGAGGTGCTCCGGTCCCTACATGGTAATGTCATGAAGGCATAAAGTATGTGTTAGTATATTTGAATGCATAAAGTATATAGGATGTGATGAAACAAGACATAGCCAACTTATTCAAAGTGCATAATCATAAGAAATAGATAAGTATGATATCAATATGGCATGCATGATCATTGCTTGAAGTAAAACATGCTTGTAAATCATATAACTTATATAGAACATAATACATGTATGGGAAGAGACTATAATCATGGACCAAGCAACTATTACTTGGAATCCAACACATGTCACCCCCTTGGAAGGTTATTGAGGTATCTACCACTCAACATGGTGGTATAGGCATGTCACACTCCCCCTCCGAACAAGGTGGTCAAGTTATCTACCACTCAACATGGTAGTATGGGCATTTTACCCCCCAACAAAGTAGTTGAGGTATCTATCGCTCAACATGGTAGTATGGGCATGTCACCCCCCAATAAGGTGGTCAAGGTATCTACCCCTCAATGTGGTAGTATGGGCATTCCACCCCTAAACAAGGTGGTTGAGGCATGTCACCCCCTCAACAAGGTGATTGGGAATGTCAACCCCATATGGTCAACTTTCTACACTATCGATACTTTTCATGAATTCGATGAATACATACAATCCCTTAATCATCACAAAGTCACATTTCTTATAAACCATGTAGTTGTTAATCAATAACTCAAGAATCCTTGTCAAGATATTTTATCAAACACTCGGTAGATGTATAATGCTTGTTCAAAATCATGCAATTCAAGAGTGAAGTAATATGAGAAATCTCAATGTAAATTAACCCACCAACACATATTATAAATACTCATTTAAGATACCTTAAAATCCATCATCAAATCCCATAATAGATTGTAGTTTCATAACTTAAAATATGCATAGTTTCAATAGACAAAACTAGTTCATAGTATAAGCTTGAAGTATATAGACATACATAATCAATCAACATTTCATAAAACTCTGACATTATTTATAATCAAAACCCATAACAAGGATACTTATAGATGATACAACTTGGAAACATGTAATTTTCATATAGAAGGAGAATTGGGCTCCATGGATGGAATGACCTAATGGATGAAACCCACATTTCCTTAAACATGGATTATCTTGACTTGAGATTGAAGAGAACTTGGGGCTTGAAGAGAATCCTTGAGTTCAAAAGTTAGGCTTGAAATCCTTGAAATTTGGATGAGACATTTGGTTATATCTTGGCGACGTTTTTGAGAGGGTCTTGAGTGATATAGAGTTGAAAAATGATTAAGTATAGGTGTTTTCACGCATAAATAGGCACGGGGCTATGACCCCAATGCGCTTGGACCGAATGAAAATTGAGGAAAATATAACACTGGTCCGCATCAGGTCTGCGATGTGGACCCATCACACAACCTCACTTTGTACTACTCCGTACCCCTGGCAAGTCACGTGCAGGGCGCAGAAAGACACTACATAAGGAAATTTTGAGAAAATTATTTTTCACTATGGGTCCTCTAAAATCAGGGTTATACATATTTCTCACTTAATTTTTCTCCCTGATCAAGAATATGAAGTCAGATTTTTGATATCATACACGAAATTTGAGATATATGAAAATTATGATTATGAGCATTTTCAAAGAACATTTTTGGGGTGTTTCATACAACAAGCATCGGAGCCCCATATGCATTTTCTTGGGTAACTTCTCCCACACTTTTTACATTATGGAGGTTACGGCCTACCCTTAATAGGTGCCTTGGGAGGAGGTAGCCTAGTATTAGCAACCCAATCACTATAACCTTGTCCCTGTTGGAATAGACAAAAACTACCACCCATTGTGTTAGAGAACCTACCATCATAATGGGCCCTCCTATGATCATGCACCCTCTTCTCCTTAAGCTTTTCCCCTTCTATTTGTTTCGGCATATACCATGATCCTGGAGATGTCCATATCTCAAATAAGCATAGTTATATAACATTCCTTTACAATCAGGTCAGACATACCAAATATTAACTTGTGTATTCTTGCACGAGGGTCAGCCACAAGTGTAGGAGCATACTTGGAGAGCTTTGTGAACTTGAGGGCGGAGTCCCTCACAGTCATGCTACCCTATCCAAGGTTGATAAACTCTATCATCTCATCTTCCCTAAACTTAAGTTAAAAGAAACCATCAAAAATAGAAAACATAAACCATTCCCAATTAACAGTATTACCACAAATCCTATCCGTTGATCATGAGTATACCACACTTGAGGCCAAATCCTTCACCTTATAAGCAAGCAATTCAGTTTTCTCTTCAAAAGTGACCCCCATAACATTCAACTCCTTAGTGAGCTCATAAACGAACCCTTATCAATCGTTGACCCATAGTACACTAGAGGATTCATCCAGGCGAAATCCCTCAGCATAAAAGATGGAGTTGGATCTTGAGAAAGGTGAACTTGCCTAGTTTGAGAGGTCACCACTTAGGCAAGTATAGCAAATGTTGTATAGGATTTACTAATAGAGATAGGCTCGTTCATAGGCCCTTATTATGCTTGACCATCATTAACAAAGTTCAGTATTGCTAGGGAAGCTCTTTCTCGAGGTATCTTCTGTAATGGAGCAAGGACACCATCAAGATCAGGAAACCAAGCATATGATTCATATCATGACATATGACAGGAATAAGTGAGAGAATTCCTAAAATGTCATCATACCCTCCTAATCATAGGCATGGTGCACTTCACACCTATAAATAGGACTCCACTTGATGCAATATGTTAGATCCTAGGATCATACACATACCTAGTGCTCTCATACCAATCTTGGAATTACCTAGACCTAGGGTCTAGGAGTGATATGGCAAATCAGAATCGAAAAGTTCTCAAACAAGTCTTATAGCATCTATCCACATATCTTTAAGTCAAAAACGTACATAAAATAGTAAAACACGTGGTACTAAGGAGTGAGAAAATATGACTCATGCTATGGGGACATTGTAGGGATAGGGATCTTCCATATCATAAAATAAATCGATCACATAAGCTCATAATCAATCCACAATGACATAATCATAACCATAAATGTAATCTCCAAATACAACACTTACCATGTTAATGTAATGGAGCCTATAAGATGTTTAACAATGCCTCTAATCATAAGATAGTACAAGGGCCAAGACTTGTCATAGGTTCATCCTCAAAATAAATAACATAAACTAAGTGCCATACATAGAGGAATAGTAGGTTGTTCTTGGAAGATAGGACTTATCATGACAAGAAAATCTCAATATCCAAGAAAGACGTCATCTGGTGGATGAATGTACTCCTCAGTCCCTACATGATTAGATCATGTAGGCAAAAGTATACATTATTACATTTGAATGTATTAAGTATGCAGGCATGCAATGCATATGAACTCATTAAACCTACATTTCAATATTAGATGACAAGAGCACAAATATAAGAAGTATCACATAACAAAGGAATGATATATTAATATGCCATGAGATACATGATGCATGAATGCGAAGATACTTCATATTGATATTGATGATGGGGCTATAACAAGCAGAAGTCCAAGTGAGCTATAAGTTGGAACTTCATTGTCTTTCCCACAATGCATAATAAGGTAACCTACTTTCCAAATGTAGATCCTTTATATTCTTCTTCTTCTTTCCTCTTTGGGGCATAAAATATTTACCTATATTAGGCACGTAGTTCAAGAGAAAGGAGTATAGACTATTGGGAATAGCCGACCCTGCCTCCAATCCCATCAGTACTATCTTATCATCCTGTCATGACCCAAACTAGGGTGTAGATGTGACTAGGTACATAGGGAAACCAAAGGAACCCCAATCAAGACTCTTAACATATCATTACACATCCTCGGTTGCAGAAGTAACTTAAACACAATAAAAGAGTAGAAATAAGGGTATAGGGACTAAGGGAAAACCTTTATTTCATAAAAACATTAAGAGAGTCAAAGAGAGAGTTAAGCTCATATCATCCTTACATATTTATCCAACGACACCTCTAAAAATAGAAGTTAGCGGGAGCCAAGACAAGTAAGAGAGATCACCCTTATACTAATAAGCATATAAAAATATGACATGCATGAGTGATGCTTAAAGTAAAACATGCTTAAATAGAACATAATATATGTGTAATAAAATACCATAATTATAAAACGCCTAGGTTACCAAGGTAAGATCCCCTTTGGTTGGTTGGTGGATCATCGCAGCCTACCACCCATGGTGATTGAGTAATAACCCCTCAACCCAGCTACCAAGGTATGAATTCCTTAATTGGTTGGTGGATTGTCACACCCCACCACCCCTGGCGATTGAGATGCTAACTCCTCAACCTGGTTATCAATGCATAACCCCTTAATAAGTATCAAGGTATAAACCCATTGATATGGTTACCCGAGCTCTTAACCCCTGAGTAGCGCATGCTCAATCTCCAATACTATATCAGAGAAAGTCATATACATATGTTCCTTTCATTATGTTAAAGTCAATCAACTCATAAGGCGTGCATTGGACATTCAATTCCTCAAGAAATCATAATCGGACATTTTATCGAACACTTGTTGGGTGTATAAAGCTACTGTAAAACCATGCAATTAAAGAGTGAAATCATGCAAGGAATCTTGAAGTAAAGAAGCCCACCAATACTTGGTAATATCATCTTGTAAAATAGATTGAAACTCCTCATCAAATTCCGAGAGAGATCACGATTCTAAAGCTTAAAACATGTATAATCATAATAGATAAATCATCTCATGGTATAGACATAAAAATGCATAATCATTTATTTTTAACCAAATTTCATAAAATCCCATTATAGTATATTGTTATAATCTCTAACGAATAACACACATAAGCAACTCAACATGGAAACTTATAATTATCATAGAAATGAAAGATAGGGCCTTGTGGATGAAAGTTATCCATGAATGAAATACATATACCTTAGGCCTTAAATTTCTTGAAATCGAGTTGTGAAAGACTTGAAGTTTTGAAGTGGATCTTGGAATCCAAAGCTTGCCCGTGAGCTTCCTTGAATTTGTATTTTTGTTTTGATAGAGTCTCTTGAAAGAATTCGAGAGTGCACTCCAATTGGGAGAAGGAGTTTGATCTTTAAGAATATGGTTTAGGTCTTTAGGAAGTTGAAACAATCCCTAAAAGTGCTCCAAAATGTACCTTAGAATGATTGGAATTTTACATTCCACATATCTTAAAATTCGTTTGCTATTTCTAAAATCCGACTTCATATTCTTGTTCAAAGTGTCAAAATTAGGGGAAAAAGGGTGCAACCCCAATTTATGAGTGAAAGACTAGGAATTATAAAATTCCAAAGTGCGATTTCCAAAGGAGTTTACGGTTACCTCTGCGATGTGCCCCTGTACATTTTGGGGACTATTTTTTTAGCTTGGTCCAAGATCCTAAGTCTTGGCCCTAAATGGTCCTAAACGTATTTTACCTATACTTAGCCAAATTTCACCCTCATATCATCCTAAACATTTCCCAATACTCAGTCACACACTTAGTCATATTTCACTCCCAAAACTCAAGTCACATACCTCATCCCAAGCCAAGGTTCTCCTTCAAGGTTCTTCTTCAAGCTTCATGACTCTAGCTGCAATCTTCACCAACTTCATCTCTAAGCTAAGGTATATGAATTTTTTTTCATGTGTTCATTTTACCCATGATACCCAAGCCTCCTTTTAATCAAATTGCAAGATTTAAAGTTGATTTACAAATGGGTTTTGCTCATTATGAAATTCACTGTACACTATGTTAAAACTATTTAAAATTTTGACTATTTTGCTATGTTTTGAGCTATAAATCTTTGATCTATTGAAAGATTTGATGAGGGGTTTTGACATATATCGTAAGAGGGTGTTACAAGTTGTTGATTGATAGTTTTACAATAGATTTTCTTGCATGATTACATCTCTACATTTCATGGTTTTATAACAATATTACACACTATCTATATGTTTGATAAAATGTTCGGATATGCTTTCTTGAGCAGTTGAAGGTACAAAGTATGACATATGATATGAATAACTAAATGATGATGAAATGATCTTATGTCTATGATATATTCTATATAAAGTGTTCCATTAGATCATGCCTAATTTGGTGGACTAAGAACTCGGATAACCTAGATGGGGGTTTTGTACTCATCAACCTAGGGAAGAGTTCATACTTATCCACTTGTTATGGGGCAGCAGCATCACTAACATACATAGGGATTTCTACTCGTCAACCTAGGGAAAGGTTTGTACTTGTCCACCTTGGTGATGGGGCGGCATTATCACCAACCAAGATGAGGTTTTGTACATATCCACCTAAGTGATGGGGTGTCATCATCACTAACCTACCAAAGGGTTGTACATTTGGAAATCTAGCTTGGTCTCTTCTATAGATATGATATTTTATATGAGCATGAGTTACTTAAACAAGGTTTACTTATGCATTGATCATACATGTCATATTTGTATAGTACACCTATTGCCTATTGTTATGCATTTTTATTATGATGGTTAATTCCTGTTTGGATTGCATCCTACATACTTAATATATTCAAACGTTACTAGCATATACTTTATGCCTACATGATGTCACCATGTTGGAATCGGTGCCCAAGTTGATCATCCTCCCCCTGCATATGGCTAGTTAGACACTAGTTAAGCTAGTTTGTAAGTCCTACATTTCGAGGACCTTATCTATGCTTCTCCTATTATATACTGAGACATTCTTGTTATTTGACTTTTTTGACAATGAGGGTGAGCCCGATTACTTTGTCTTGGCCCCCAATCTTATTTATGTATTAGGGGTGATTGTTGGACAAGTTATTTATCTATGTTAAGAGCCTTGACTCTATTGTTCTTGATATCTCTGATATAAGCTTGTCTCTTGTCTTTTGATTAATATGTTGTGCAAGCTTTTCCCTTAGACTCATTGCCCCCTATTCTTACTCTTGCATATTGTATCTATTGGTTCTGTGACCAATGATGTATAATGATATTCTAAGAGGCTTGCTTGGGGTCCCTTTAGGCTCCCCTTGCGCCATGTCACGTCTAGGCCTTAGGCTTGGGTTGTGACAAACTTCGTAACGGAGCACTAGGTTGATAGATCCTCGCAGTCCAACATACTACATTGATTAGAGTCCTATTCATGGTTGTGAAGTATGCCATGACTATAAATATGAGGCTATGACACATTTTAGGAAATGTTTCTCTTCTCCATGTTCTAAGTTATGCAATGGAGTCATGGTAAGTTTTTCCCCTAATGATTATTCTTTGCTATGCTAGATAATGCAAAATACTCGAGGATGAAGGGTCCAAACTCCCGAGGATAAACCTATCAATGGTGAGCTCCAGGATGCTCTCACTATGATTGCCCAAGTGGTGGATAACCAAGTCAATCAAGGGACCAAGCTCCTCATTCTACTACCTCGGGAGCTAGGGTAAGAGACTTCATGAGAATGAATCCTCTAGTTTTCTATGGGTCAAAGGTGGATGAAGATCTACAAGAGTTCATTGATGAGGTCTTCAAGATCTTGAATATCATGGGTCTTGGGCAAAATGAAAACGTGGAGTTGGTGGCTTACCAACTCAAAGAGGTAGCTCAAATATAGTATGGTCAATATATGGGTTAGGAGGGAATTCGTAATGTGGTGCTTTGGGAGGAGTTCAAATTGGGTTCCCTTAACTTGTTTTCCCTGTTGAGCTTAGGGAAGCCAAGTTGGTGGAGTTATAAATGTTAAAAAAGGTTCTATGAATATGATAGAGTATGCCCCCAAGTTTAATCAACCTTCAAAGTATGCTCCTCATTTAGTGTACAATGATAGATCTAAGATGAACAAGTTTGTGATGGGGGTCTCCAACTTGGTAAATGAGGAATGTCGGTCTGGCATGCTAATTAGTGACATGGACTTGTCTCAGTTAATAACTATGCAGCAAATGGAGGAAACAAAATAAAAAAGTGAAGGGGGCATGAGGCCAAGAGAGCCCATTTTAGGGGTAAGTTCCCAAGGGTGGCTAGTTCCATCAAGGCCAAGTGTCTTATCATGCTACTAATATGGGGCTTGCCAATTACCTCCCTAGGCCTCAAGGTGTTGGTGTTGTGGCTGCTGTTGATATGTGTCCTACATGTGGGAAGGGTCATAGAGGCCCATGTCTGAAAGATTCTAATGATTGCTTTGGTTGTGGGGAGCTTGGGCACAAGAAGGTAGATTGTCCAAGAAACCATAGCAATGTCTTAGTTGCTAATGCAGTTCCATTGGGGAGAGGTGGTCCTCAAGGTGGTGCCCTAAGGTATAATAGATTTTATGCTCTACATGGGAGGCAAGGTTTGTGAGGTCCCTTTTGTTATTGTCAGTATGCTGAAAATCTTTGACTTTGATGTGTATGCTGTGATTGATGTGGGTGCCATTCTTTTTGTTGATACCCCTTGTGTTGCTAAAACAGTTCCATGTTATCCCCAAGTTATTGTATGAGTCATATAAAGTGTTTACTCCTATTGGTGCCTCTATTATTGCTAGGAAAGTTTATAGAAGTTGTCCTATTTGCATTTTGTATAAGTTGTTGCCTTATATTCTTATTGAATTAGACATGGTAGATTTTGATATCATTCTTGGGATTGATTGGTTTCATGCCTACTATACTTATATTTATTATAGTACCTGTAAGGTTAAGTTTCAATTTCCTAATGAACCCATCCTTGAATGGGAAAGCCAAGATGTGGTGGTCAAGGGTAGATTCATTCATGTATTAAAGCCTGTAAATTGATATCTAAGGGGTGTTTGTATAATCTAGTGAGTGTTAAAGATATGGAGTCCAAAGTCCCTTCCATTAAGTCAGTTCCAGTTGTAAATGAGTTTCTTGATGTCTTCGCAAATGACCATCCTAGTGTCCCTCCCAAAAGGGAGATGGATTTTAGCATAAATCTTCTTCCCTATACTCAACCAATCTCCATTCTCCTTTATAGGATGGCCCCATCGGAGTTGAAGGAGTTTATAGAGCAATTGAAAGATTTGTTGGGGAAGTGATTTATTAGACCTAGTCAATCACCTTGGGTTGCCCCGGTGTTTTTTGTGAAAAAAAAGGAGGGGTCACTTAGAATGTGTATTGACTACCAATAACTCAATAGGGTAACTATAAAATATAGATATCCTCTTCTAAGGATTGATGACTTGTTTGACTAATTGCAAGGGGCGAGTTTCTTCTATAAGATGGATCTTCAGTCCGGGTATCATCAAGTGAGGGTGAGGGAGTGTGATATTTCTAAGATGGCCTTCTAGACTAGATCTAGGCATTATCTGTTTATGGTGATATCTTTTGGGTTGACTAATGCACTGGCCATTTTCATGGACCTAATGAATAGGGTCTGCAAACCTTACCTTGATTCCTTTGTTGTGGTCTTTATTGATGATATTTTGATCTACTCACATAGTAGGGAGGAACATGTGGGTCAATTGAGAATTGTGTTGCAAAGGTAGAGGGAGGACAAACTGCATGCCAAATATGACAAATTTGAGTTTTGGTTGAAGGAGGTTGCATTCTTGGGTCATGTGGTATCGGGGGATGGTATAAAAGTAGATACTAAGAAAACTGATGTGATTAGAAATTGTCCTAAACCATTGACCCCATGGATATTAGAAGCTTCTTGGGCCTACTAGGTTATTACAAAAGATTTACGAATGGGATTTACACTATGACCAAATTCACTCAAAAGAAGGTTAAGTTTTTGTGTACCAATGAATGTGAGAGAAGTTTCCAAACGTTGAAGGATAGGCTTGTGTCCGCTCCTATATTGTCACTACTAGAAGGTCTTGAATGTTTTGTTGTGTATTATGATGCATCTAGCGTTGGTTTGGGTTGTGTACTAATGCAAAATGGTATGGTCATAGCCTATGCTTCAGGGAAAGTCAAAGTGCATAAAAGGAATTACCCTACCCATGATCTTGAATTGGTCGCCATGGTGTTTGCATTAAAGATTTAGTGTCAGCACTTGTATGGGGTGCATGTTGATGTACTCATTGATCATAAAAGCCTCCAATATATTTTCACTCAAAAAGATCCCAACTTGAGACAAAGAAGGTGGCTAAAACTTCTTAAAGGCTATGACATGAGTGTGCATTATCATCTGGGTAAGGAAAATATGGTGGTGGATGCTTTGAGATGGGTGTCCATGGGAAGCCTAGCTCATGTTGATAGGGGTGATAGGAAATGGCGAGAGAGGTGCATAGATTTGCTAGATTGCGGGTTATGTTGGAAGAGGTTGGTGATGATGGTGCTATGGTTTTTGATGGGTCTTAGTCTTGCTTGATTGATGAGGTGATAACAAAATAAGATCCTGACTCCTCCTTTCTTGAATTGAAGGCCTGTATGAAATAGGGAAAAATAGGGGTTTTCTACCAAGGGGGAGATGGTGTCCTTATGTACCAGGATAGGTTGTATGTGCCTTGTGTTGGTGGTTTGAGGGAGAAAATTCTTGATGAGGCCCATAATTCTCCTTATTCTATTCACCCCGGTTCCACCAAAATGTATAGAGACTTGAGGGATGTGTATTAGTGTGGAGGCATGAAGAGGGATGTAGCCAAATTGATTTCCAGTTGCAACAGTTGTAACAAGTCAAAGTCTAACATCAATGGTCGGGTGGACTAAACCAAGACATAGAGATTCCCACGTGGAAATAAGAGGTGATTAATATGTATTTTGTGGTTGAGTTTCGCAAGACTATGAATGGGTTTGATTCTATTTGGGTTGTTATTGATAGTATGATGAAATCGGCTCACTTTCTATGAGTCAAGACCACATATGGGGATGAAGAGTATGCAAAATTTTACATCCATGAGATAATGAGGTTCCATTTGGTTCCTTTGTCCATCATATTGGATCATGGTACACAATTCAATTCAGATTTTTGGAGGTTCTTGTAAAGGGGTCTTGGTACAAAATTTCACCTTAGTATGGCCTTCTACTCTCAAAAGGATAGCCAAGCGAAAAGGATAATTCAAAGACTTGAGGACATGCTAAGGTCTTGTGTATTAGAGTTGAAGGGTAGTTGGGATAACCATCTGCCTTTGGTTGAGTTTACCTACAACAATAACTTTCAGTCTAGCGTGTTATGGTTCATTTTGAAGCTTTTTATGGGAGGTGTTGTAGATCACAAATTAGATGGTTTGAGGTTGGAGAGGTGACTTTATTGGGATGGGATTTTATTTTGGAGGCTCTTGAGAAGGTTAGGATGATTAGGGAGAGGTTAAGAACAACATAAAGTTGTTAAAAATCTTATGCCGATATGAGAAGAAGAGACCTTGAATTCAAAGTGGGTGATAGGGTTTATTTGAAAGTTTCTCCAATGAAAGGTGTGGTCCGCCTTGGTAAAAAGGGGAAGTTGAGTCCAAGATATGTCAGTCCTTATAAGGTCTTGAAGAGGGTTGGCAAGGTAGCTTATGAGTTGAAGTTGCCTAGTGAAATGAATTTGGTTCATCTGGTGTTCCATGTCTCAATGTTCAGAATAGTTGGTGATCCTAATGCTATTGTGTCTCTTCATATTGTGGGTGTTATTTAGGATAACTTGACTTATGAGGAGGTTTTGGTTCAGATCATAGATAGGCAAGTGAAGAGACTGAGGAACAAGGAGGTGGCATCCATTAAGGTTCTTTGGAGGAACAAACACATTGAAAGTGCTACTTGGGAGGACAAAGCGAACATGCAAAAGTAGTATCATTGTCTTTCCCACTCCACTCAAGCCTAAAGTACTAATTCTAAGTCCCCTATGTGATTTCAAGTCGTATGTTTCAGCCATATGTCATTCATATGCATTCATGTTTAAATTGGTAAGTTATGATGATTTTACAGTTATATTGAGATTTTGAAAATAGAGTATTAAATGTAATGTCGTATTTTAATTGGGTCTAGTTTGCTTATGATCATTCTTGTCTTGTAAATCTCTATTACATTTGCGGACGAATGTTCATAAGGGGGAAATATTAAAACAACCCCCCGAAAAGTGCTTGAAAAAGTGAGTTAGAATGTCCGAAATTTTAAATCCCATATGTCTAAAAATTCATTTGCTATTTCAAAAATTCGACTTCATATTCTTGTTAATGATATCAAAATTAGGCGGAAAAGGGTCTAACAATTATTTAAGAATGAAAGATTAGCAATTCTAAAATTACAAAGTGTGATTTCCAAAGGGGTTTTCTTGCTGCCTTTGCTACACATCCCTTTACATTTTGGGGACTTTTTTTTTTGGTTCGGTCCAAGACTTCTAAGTCTTGGGCATAAATGTTCCCAAATGTGTTTTTTCTATACTTATTAAGATTTTACCCTCATATTATCCTAAACATTTCCCAATACTCACTCAAAAACATTTCTCAATACTCAGTCAAGCACAGTCATATTCTCACTCCCCTAAACTCAAGTCCCAAACCCTCATCCCAAGCTAAGGTTCTCCTTCAAGGTTCTTCGTCAAGCTTCAAGTCTCCATCTCCAATCTTCAACAATGATACCCAAGTCTCCTTTTACTCAAATTGCATAATTTAAAGGTGATTTACAAATGGGTCTTTCTTATTATAAATTTACTGTACACTATGTTAAAGTTATGTAAAGTTGTGACTGTTTTGCTATGTTTTGAGCTATAAATCTTTGATCTATTGTAAGATTTCATAAAGGGCTTTGATGTATATTGCTTGAGCGTGTTCTAAGGTGTTGATTAATGGTTTTACAATGGATTTTCTTGCATCAATTTATCTCTATATTTCATGGTTTTATACTAGTATTACACACCCTCAAAGTATGATAAAATGTTCGGATGTGTTTTTTTGAGGAGTTGAAGGTCCAAAGCATGAGATATGTATGATATGAATGACTATATATGATGAAATGAGCGCATATATATATGATATACTCTATATAAAGTGTTACATTAGACCATACCCAATCTGGGGGGGACAAAAGCCAGGTAACCAAGTTGGGGGTTTATACTCATCAACCTAGGGAAGGATTCATACTTCTGCACCTGGTGATGGGGAGACGTCATCACTAATCTAGATGGGGGCTTGTACTCATTAACCTAGGGAAGGTTTGTACTTCTCCGCCTTAGTTATAGGGTGGCATTATGACTAAACTAGATGAGGGTTCATACTCATCCACATATGTAATGGGGTGGCATCATCACTAACCTACCAAAGGGTTGTACATTTGGAAATCTAGCTTGGTCTCTTCTACACGTATAATATTGTAAATGAGCATGAGTTACTTAAGCATGTTTTACTTATCCATTGATCATACATGTCATATTGTTAAAGTACGCCTATTACCTATTGTTATGCATTTTGATTATGATGCTTAATTCTCATTTATATTCCATCCTACATACTTAGTGTATTCAAATGTACTAATACATACTCTATGACTACATGATGTCACCATGTAGGAACCAGTGCCTAAGTTGATCATCCTCCCTATCCACATGGCTAGTTTGACACTACTTAAGCAAGTTAGTGAGTCCTTTATTTTGGGGACCTTACTCTATGTTACTCCTATTATGTATTGAGACATTCTTCTTATTTGTCTATTTTGACTATGAGGGTGAGCCCAGTTACTTTGTCTTGGCCCCCGCTCTTATCTATGTATTAGAGGTGATCTATTGTTCTTGATGTCTATTATATGAGCTTGTCTCTTGATTATGATGTTGTTCAATCTTTTATTTTAGTCCCGTTGCCCCCTATTTTCACTCTTGTATGTTATATCAATTGCTTCTGCGACCAAGGATGTGTAATGATATTCTAAGAGGCTGCTTGGGGTCCCTTCGGCTCCCCTTGCGATGTGTCACGTCTAAGCCCTAGGCTTGGATCATGACAAAAGTGTTAAGATAGCATAGGAATACCCAAAAGACGAATAGAAATGACTAAATTTATGGATTGCCATTAATGAAACTGAATTTGGCTAAAACCCGTATATACCCCTACAGATAAAAGTTCTACGAAAATGGGCATAACTTCTTCATCTGAACTCTAAATAAGGTGAAACCAAGTGCGTTAGAAAAGTACCTCATAGAGATTTAATTTGGTAGGTCATAGGCAACCAGTTCTTTGTGTGCTAAGAGATATGCCCCTTTAAAGTTGACCCTTCTATCGGTACTTGTGCAAAACATAGCCAATGGAAATTCCATTGTACTTGACTTGATATAGGGGAACCACGCTGGTGTTAAATTACATAAATAAGCTTGACTTAAATTTGAATGAGAGATTGAAGCTTGAATGAGTTCCTTGAGTTTTGGAAGTAAATTTGAGACACCTGAATTGGGTGAAATATTTGTCTAACTGTTTGAGAGAGTATTGAGGAATGTCATTTATGATATGAAAGTGAAATATGGCAAAGTATAGATATTTTTACGTGTGGGAAAACTTAGACCCAATACCCAAAATCCATGGACTAGAATAAGAAAACTAACAAAAAATAGGATCTCCGCTCCCCTGGCGAGTCGCCTTGGGGCACGCCTGGACACTGGAAATCTCTCACTTTAAAAAGTCTAATTTTGATACGGTTGCTCTAAAATTTAAGTTAGACACATTGACTACTCAATTTTGCTGTTAGACATATTGCCCACTCAATTTTGCCCCCTAAAAAAGATTATAAAGTTGGATTTTCGATATCACACATAAATATTAAGATATATGGAAATTACGCTTCCGGGCACTTTTGAGGCACATTTTCGAGCATATTTAGGGTCATTTAAATATCTCCACCTTGAGAACATTCATCCCCAAATATCAAAGAGACTTATATAAGAAGAGTAATTGTGAAGAAATTACCTCCAACAAAAATGCAATAACACACTTAGACATTATTTTCAAAATTTCAACATAAGTGTAAAGAAATCATCATGAACTTGTTAATGTAAACTAGAATGCATGCAAATGTCATAGGGGTTGAAACATAAGGCTTGGAAACATAAAAGAAAAGGACTTGACGTGCTATCACATGCTTGACCAGAATGAAAGAGGTACAATTATTGCTTTTCCATGCCCACACTTGCTCCCCGAATGACACTTCCAACTTGACGATTCTCCCAAAGGGCCTTGACGAACACTACACACTTACAAATCATCCTTTACTCATATCCACCCAACTTCTCCACTAGAACATCTCATAAGTCAACTCATACTACACTATCCACAATCTCAAAGAGTCCTATAACACTTTAATAACCAATACATCTCCTCAACCTAGGTGCATGAAGAACTAGACGAACTATATCCATACCCATAGGCAACTCCAATTCATATGCAGCCTTACCAATCCTCCTCAACACTCTATAAGGACTCACTAACATTAATCCTAATTCACTCTCTTCCAAACCGGACCACACTCTTCATGGGTGGAACTTCCAAATAGATTCAGTCACCAACTTTAAATGCAAGACCACATCTCGTCAAATTGGCATGGGGCTTTTGATGACTTTGGGCTATTTCATCCTTTCCCTAATCGACCTCACCTCTTATATGTCCTCCATAATCATATGCAGACACAAGAAAGCCATTTCTCAAACTTCAGACCACCGAATCAGGGTCATACAATATTTACCATATGGAGTCTCAAAGAGGATCTATACCAATGCTAGAATGATAGCTACTATTAGTCTCATCAAGAACTCTCTTTCTCAAGTCATACACACCTATCTTGATACTTGAGGGCACCATCTCAAAGTTGTGCAAAATTGTCTACCTTGCCAAGGCTTACCAAAGCTTTCATTTCTAACAAGGAGGGATCAAGATCTTGGTTTGCTTTTTCTTCATCAACCAAGGAGGATTTTTGAACCATCAAACCATCAATAACCACAATACTACCATTATCAAACTCTTCCAACCTAACCCTCAATCTAGCCAATCGATGGTCCTCCCTAGATACCACCTTGTTACCTCCATAAGAATGAACTAGCCTACCCACAAACACCCTATTCAAAGCACCGACTAGAACATAACATTAGTCTCATTGGGGTTATAATGCAAACTCATATCATAATCTCTAAGACATTCTAACCAACTTCTTTGTCTCAAGCTAAGATCCTTTGGATAAACATATATTGGAGACTCTTGTGATCGGTAAACACATCAACATATACCCTATACAAACAAGGATGTCAAATTTTTGAAGCAATTACTATAGCGGCCAACTCAAGGTCATAGATAGGATAATCCTTCTCATCCATCGTAAACTGTCTAAAAGCATAGACTATCACCTTCCCATTTTCCACCAACACACAACCCAAACCAACCCGAGCGGCATCACAAATACATAACAACTCCTTCTAACCCCTTTGGTAGAGATAATATAAGAGCGGACACAAGCTTATCCTTCAAGGTTTGGAAACTCTTTTCACACTTAATGATCCACACAAACTTAGCCTTCTTTTGGGTCACTTAGTCGTTGGAGAAGCAATAGAAGAGAACCCATTCAAAAACCTCTAGTAGTACCCGTTAAGCCTAAGAAACTCCTAATATCCAAGGGAGTTAAAGGTCTAGGACAATTTCTAATCACATTCATCCTTTTCGGATCCACCTAATACTATCGTCAAACACCACATGACCTAGGAAGGTAACATCCTTCAACCAAATTTCACACTTCTCATACTTAGCACACAACTCCTCTTTCCTCAAGATTTGCAACACTATCCCCAAATGGTTAACAAGCTCTAAATATATTAATACTTCATTGCTAGGGTCCATCACAAACATAAAAAGGTAGGAATTAAAGACCCTATTCATGAGACCTATAGACATAACAAGTGCATAAATCAAACCAAAAGACGGCACCCTAAATTCACAATATTAGAAAGGACATTCTCTAACTCATTGATCATTTGACACAACTCAATAGAACTAACTTAGGTTCAACACACCTAACTCTTACAAGATGGTAAATGAAACCTTCATATCAATTGTACCTTAAGACAAGAAACAAACTTATCCCTCCATATCCACCTTACAAGCCCCAACTCAATGTCGAATTTATTAGGGAATTGGAATCGAACACCACGGGCCCTATAATTAAAGGAGACACAAAATCTATGCAACTAATACAACCCAAGTATGGCATCAAAATCCACCACATCAAACCAAACAAGGCACAAGGCAAGACCTAATGCAATATAAACACGGAACAATGCCTATGAACTCTCTAACAACATAGGCTTAACCCAAGGGTAGACTTCAAAAGTTCACAAAACAACTCGAGGCACAATAGAAGCCCACTAGTAACAAGAAAGAAACATGAAAGAAATAGTGGCACTAGGGCCTATCTATGTTAACACAAAGCCAAAGGAAATTTCAATGTATTGGTAGCAATATTGGGTGCCTCATATCCTTCTTGTATCCCTTGAAAAGCATAAAATTTAGTGTGCCGTGAGGCACTACCTTGATAACCTTCACCTTTACCTTTGGGTTAAGCATGAGGACAACTGGTAACTTTGTGCCCAAATCCACCACAACTAAAGTAAGAATTAGATCTCTTCAAACATGGGCTACTATGGCCTTTCTCACACTTTTGGTACCTATACTTTGCCACCCCCGTATCATCTCCTCTACTCTTATTACGTCTTTTAGGGAAATCACCTACCCTATGATCCATCTTCTCACAACTATAACATGCATTAGTACCCCTTAAGCATAGGCTATCATGCCCTCTACCATATGTTGGGCACTTAGCATAAGGCACCACACCACCACCATTTTTAGGACATTGGAACTTACCCCAAAAATGGGCCCTATGAACGTTACTACTACTCCTCTTACCATTTGAAGTCTCGGGGGCATTCACCTGTTAATTGAGTTGGGTTGTCAATTTTGTCACCGCTTTGGTCAATACCCATAAAGCATTACAAACCTCCGCATTTGATATATCACTATCATGAGTAGTTTGATATATATTCTGAAACACAAAGATTACATTAACTAACGAGCCTTAGGGGACATAACTCTAGCACATGACATAGATTAAGAAGAAGGGAAACATTTCCTAAAATGCCTCATAACCTCCTATTCATAGTTGTGGCACACATCAAAAGTATGAATAAGACTCTAATCAACATGGTGTGTTGGACTTTGAGAACCATTAACAACCTAGTGCTTTGGTACCAAGTTTGTCATGACTTAAATTAGGTCCCAGATATGTCACGGCATATAGGAAAATCGAAAGAAGCCCAAGCAAGCATCATAATATATCATTATGCATCCTTGGTCGCAAAAGAAATTAAACACAGAAAAAGAATAGAAATAAAGGCATAGGGACTAAGGGAAAACCTTCATTTCATAAAAATATCAAGAGAATCAAAGAGAGAGTCAAGTTCATATCATCCTTACATATTTGTCAAACGAGACCTCTAAACATAGAACTTAGAAGGGGCTAAAATAAGCAATCGGGTTCACCTTCATACTAATGACAATAGTTAACCCAATTATACAAGATATAGTCCAAACATAAGTATAAGAGGAGATAGACATTGTCCCCGGACTTGATAACACACCAAAAACTATCTTGAACAATCTTTCTGCCCACATGGAGGAGAATCAATAGGAGGTCTGGTTTCTATATAGTAATATCATGTAGGCATAGAGTATGCATTAGTACATTTTGATATATTAAGTATGTAAGATGCAATACAACAATAGATAGGCACCTTTAATCAAAATGCATAATTATACAATAGATGAGCATATAATAATATGACATGCATAAGTAATGCTTGAAGTAAAACATGCTTACATAAAACATAATATATGTTTAAGAAGAGACCATCACTATAGAAACCAAATGTTATAAAGGTACAAATCCCTTTTGTTGGTTAGTGGATTGTTGCACCCTACCACCCAAGGTGATTGAGTAACTAACCCTTAAACCAAGTTACCAAGGTACGAAACTCTTGACTGGTTGGTAGATAGTCATACCCCACCACTTCTAGTGATTGAGGTACTAAGCCCTCAACCCGGTTATCAAGGAACAACCCCTTGATTAGTATCAAGGTACAAAACCCTTAAAATGGTTACCCGAGATCTTAACCTCCCGAGTAAGGCATGGTCACTTTCCAACACTATATTGGAGAATATCATGTACATATGTTCCTTTCATCATCATAAAGTCATTCAACTCATAAGATATGCGTTGGACTTTTAATTCCTCAAGAAATCATAATCGGATATTTTATCAAACACTTAGCGAGTATGTAGATGTCACAACCCAAGCCTAGGGCCCAGACGTGACTGTCGATTGGAGAACCCAAAGGAACCCCAAACAGGCCTCATAGAATATCATTACACTTCCATGGTTGTGGAAGAAATTAGATTGACAATAAGAGATAAACGTAAACAAGGGAAATAAGGACTAAAGATAACTTCCCTATCAAGAACATCAAGAGTCAATAGAGTTAAACTCATAGCATAGATACATATCATCTCCAACAACACCTCTACAATATAAATAAGAGCAGGGGAAAAGGAAAAGCAACATGGTTCACCCTAATAATTAATACATACATCAAAAGAGGAAGTGTTAATACATGGAAAGCGATCATAAGCAACAACACCGGAATGGAGGACTCACCAACAAGCTCGATAGAAGTCGTACTAGCCACGTAGAGAAGGAGGACTAAGCGGTACACTAGTTCCTATAGGGTAACATCATTTAGGCATAGAGTATGTGTTAGTACGTTTGAATGTACTAAGTATGTTAGATGCAATGCAACAAGAGGTAGATATCATAGGCAAAATGTATAATGATAGGCAATGAATAACATACTAACAATATGACATGTATGAATGATGCTCGAAGTAAAACTATGCTTATATTGATCATAATACGAGTATAAGGAGTGCAAATTTTAGTGCAAGCCAAGGCCTACCACCACCTTGGATAGGCTCCCGAGGTACTAACCCCTTCATGAGGTTGATGGATTCTTGAGGTTGACAAAGTACTATACCCCCATTGAGGTTGACAAAGTACAAACCCCATCAATGTTGATGGGTATCAACCCCCAACAAGGTTACCCGATCCTATCACCCCCCGAGCTAGGTGACCAACGTACGAACCCCTCGATAGGTTACTTAGTCCTACAATCCCTCGAGCTAGGATTTACCATCCCCAAAACTATATATCGATCTATCATGTATATATATATATATATATATATATATATACACACTCCTTTCATCATCATATACATTCATTCCTTTACATCATCATTCCATCATCATTCTATCATGATTTCATCATACTTTATTCATCATATAGTCATTCATCTCATAAGTCTTACATTGGACCTTCAAATCCTCAAGAATCCACAACTGAACATTTTATCAAACACTTAGAGGGTGTATAATACTAGTGCAAAATCATGCAATTCCAGTGTAAAATTATGCTAGAAAAATAAGTGTAAATCCATTAATAGATACTTCATAACACCATAAAAAATTAGACATCAACACTGTTCGTCGATCCTCACAATAGACCCTTTATTCATAGCTCCAAACATAGCAAGACATTAACAATTTCATAAACCCAACATAGTTTGTAGTGATTTTCATAATAGATATGGCCCATGAATAAATCAACTTTCAATCATGCAATTGGATATGGAGACTTGAAGCATGAAGAAGAACCTTGAGATCCGAGGTGAATAAATCAACTTTCAATCATGAAATCATGAACAAAAAAGAGCTTGGGTATTATGGGTGAAAGGACCCCATGAAAGATTGGATATAGAGACTTGAAGCTTAAAGAAGAACCATGAGATCTGGAAATGGTTTTTAGTCTTGAGTTTAGCAGCAAAATATTTTTCCTAAGTTTGAATGAGTATTAGGAAATGTTTAGAATAATATGAGTTTCATAAATGGCTAAGTATACGTATTTTTGCGTTTGAGAACACTTAGGCCCAAGACTTAAAAGCCTTGGACCACAACAAAAATAACTGGGCAGAATTTACACAAGTCTGTGTCTTGTCCATGATATGGACCTATCGAGGAGGCTGAATTAACACATGTCCGTGATGGAGGCGGATCGCATTGCCATCACGGACAGACACTGGATAAGTAAAATAGCAAAAATTGTTAATCGTTGGCTGTTAAATCGGGATTAGACCCATTCTCAACTCAAAATGACCCCCTGAAGAAAAATGTGAAGTTGGATTTTTGATATCACGCACCGAATTTGAGATATATAGAAATTATGATTCCAGGCACTTACGAGGCACATTTTCAAGAACTTTTTGGGGTCATTTAAATATCTCCCCCTTGAAAATATTTGTCTCCGAATGTCTAAAAGATGCATATGAGAGACATAAACATGACAATTTCAGCCCATATAAGAATTCAATAATTTCCTTAAACATCATTTCAAAATCACATCATAAGTGCAAAATCATCATGAACTTAGTCAATTTAAACATGAACATATGTAATGACATGAGGGCTAAACATAAGACTTAAGATCATATAAAGAGTTAAATCAATACGTTTTGCTTAAGTTGAGTGGAAAAGTTAAGGATATCACTTTTGCATGTTTGCTTCAGCCTCCTAAGTAGCACTTTGAACTTGTTGATTCCTCCAAAGGACCTTAACGGAAGTGATTTCTTTATTTCTCAATCTCTTCACTTGCCCATCAAAGCTCTCAACCTGGACCTCTTTATAGGTTCAATTATCTTCAACAACACCCACAATGTCAAGAGATACAATGTTATTTGGATCAACCACAAATTTTTAACTTGGACACATGAAACACTGGATGAACCAAATTCATTTCCCTAGGCAATTCCAACTCATAAGCTACTTTTCCAACCCATCTCATCACCCTATAAGGACTCACATATCTTGGGATCAACTTTCCCATCTTATCAAAATGGACCATACCCTTCATGGGTCACACTTTCAAGTAAACCCAATCACCAACTTAGAATTCAATATCCCTTCTCCTCACATCGGTATAGGACCTTTGGCGGCTTTGGGTTGTCTTCAACCTTTCTTTAATCATCCTAATCTTCTGAAGAGCCTCCATAACTAGATCTTGTCCCAATAAAGCTACCTCATAAACCTTAAACCAACCAACTAGTAATCTACAACATCTCCCATATAGAGCCATAAATGGAGCCATACCGATACTAGAATGATAGCTATTGTTGTAGCCAAACTAAATCAATGGAAGATGATCACCCCAATTACCTCCAAGGTCCAACACACATGCCCTAAGTATATCCTCAAGGGTTTTGATGGCCCTCTCAACTTGGCCATCCATTTGAGGGTGGAAGGTTGTAGAAAGCTTCACACTAGTACCAAGACCCCTTTAAAAGGACCTCCAAAAGTGTGAACCAAATTATGCCTAGTGATCCTATATGATTGACAATGCAACCCCATGTAACCTTACAAGTCATGAATGTACAACCTTACATAATCTTCAGTCCCATATGTTGTCTTAATCGGTAAAAAGTGAGCCGATTTTGTTATCCTATCAACCACCAACCAAATGGAATCAAAACCCTTTCTAGTCTTGGAGAAACCTAAGCACAAAATCTATATTAATCACCTTCCACTTCCAAGTAGGAATCTTAATGACTTGGATTAGGCCACCCGACCTTTGGTGTTTGGCCTTAACTTGTTGATAACTGTGACAACCAAAAATGAATTTGGGGTAATGTCCCTCTTCATGGCTCCCAACCAATACACATCTCTGAAGTCTCTATACATTTTGGTGGAACTGGGGTGGATAGAATATGAAGAGTTATGGGCGTCGTTAAGGATCTTTTATGTCAAACTATCACGATATGGCACAAAGATCTTACCTTGGTACCTAAGGGAACCATCTCCCCCTTAGGAGAAAACCTCCACCTTGCCCTCTTTCACCAAGGCCATCAATTCCGATAAGGAGGTGTCAAGATCTTGTTTTGCCATCACCTCATCAATTAAGGAAGACTTAGAACCATCAACAACAATCATATCCCCATTATGAACCTTTTCCAACCTAACCCCCAATCTAGCCAATCGGTGCACCTCCCTAGATATCTCCTTATCACCACTATGAATATGTGTTAGGCTACCCATGAACACCCTACTCAAAGCATATACCACCATATTTGCCTTACCGGGATGAGAATGCACACTCATATCATAGTTCTTATAAGGTTCTAACTATCTCCTTTGCCTCAAGTTGAAATTGTTTTGAGTGAACACATGTTGTAGGCTTTTATGATCAGTGAAAACATCAGCATGCACCCCATACAAGTAATGATGCTAAATCTTTAATGCAAACACAATGGCGACTAATTCAAGATCATGTATAGGGTAGTTATTTTCATGCACTTTTAGTTGTCTAGAAGCATAGGTTATGAACTTAACATTTTGCACCAACACACAACCAAAACCAATACGAGGAGCATTATAATACATAAAAAATCCCTCAAGCTCATCTGAGTGTGACAATATACGAGCAGATACAAGCTTATATTTTAAGGTTTGGAAGCTCCTATCATATTCATGAATCCACACAAACTTAACCTTCTTTTGAGTCAATTTTGTCATAGGAGAAGGAATAGAGGAGAACCCATTCACAAACCTCCGATAGTAGCTGACTAGGCCTAAGAAACTACTAATATCCGACGGGGTAAATGGTCTAGGTTAATTTCTACTCACATCGTCCTTCTTTGGATCAATCTTAATTCCATCCCCCGAAACAACATGTCCTAGGAAGGCAACCTCCCTCAATAAAAATTCACACTTCTCATAGTTAGTGTTCAATTTATCCTATCATAATTGTTGCAACATAACCCTCAAATGAGCCGTATGCTCCTCCTTACTATGAGAATAGATCAATATTTCATCAATGAAGAATACAATAAAGGAATCAAGCTGTCACGGCCTAAGCCTAGGACCTAGATTTGATCAATGAATGGGAAACCTGAAGGAACCCCAAACAAGTTTCACAGCAAGTCATTACACATCCTTGGTCATAGAAACAATTAAATGACATTTGAAGAATGGAAATAAGGATAAAAGGGGCTAGTGGAGAACTTGTCATAACATAGAGTCAAGAGATAATAGAATCAACTCATAGCATAAATACATAGCTTTGTCAAACAACACCTCTACTAATTAGATAATGGGGGGGCCAAGATATGAAACTGGACTCACCCTCATAGTCATAAGTATATGATAAAGTAAAGGGAATCTTAATATATAGTGTGATAGAACAGTTCTTGTCCACAGAATGGAGGACTCACCAAAGGCTAACATGAACAATCTATATAGCCACAAGAAGAATCAATAGGAGCTCTGGTTCTTGCATAGTGATATCATGTAGGCAAGAGTATGCATTAGTACATTTGAATATACTAAGTCTGTGGGGTGCAATGCAATCAAGAGATAAGCATCATAATTTGAAATGCATAACAATAGGCAATATGCATAATATATAGCAATATGACATGTATGATCAATGAATAAGTAAAACCATGCTTAACTCATGCTCATATAAGATATCATATGTGAAGAAAAGACCAAGCTAGCTTTCCAACCTTGGTTTGTTGATGATGGTCACACCCCATCATCCTAGGTGGTATGGTATAAACCCCTTACATGATTGATAATAGTCACAACTCATTATCCTAGGTGACGAAGTATAAACCCCTCACATGGTTGATGATTATCACGACCTAATCATCCTAGGCGGCGAAGTATAAATCCCTCACATGGTTGATGATTATCACAACCTAATCATACTAGGTGGTGAAGTATAAACCCCTCACATTGTTGATGTTGGTCAAACCCCAATCATCCTAGGTTGTGAAGTATAAATCCCTCACATGGTTACCTCATCTCTTATCCCCCCTTGATGGGGCATGGTCTAATGCAACACTTTATACAAAATTCATCATAGATTCTAGTGCAATGTTTCAGATAAAATAATCATATAAATAAGATCAATTCATCATCATAACATTATTCATATCATATCCCATGCTTTGGACTTTCAATTCCTCAAGAAACTATAACCGTACATTTTATCAAACACCTTGGGGGTGTGCAATGGGCGTAAAAGAGTATGTAATTTAAAGATGAAATCATGCAGGAAAATCAGTGGTAAAACCTTTAATCAACACCTTGCAACCACCCCAAGACATTGATATCAAAACTCCTCATCCAATCCAACATTAGATCTAAGATTTGAAGCTCAAAACATGCTAAAACAACTATACTTTCATGAAATAAAATCACTGTGCAGTAAATTTGTCAATATACAAGACCCACATGTAAAATCAATTTTAAATCATGCAATATTAAGTAAAAGAACATTTAGGCACCATGGGTGAAAGGACCAAATGGGTCAACACCACAAATTCATAATGGCCATATCTTGTCCGGAAGGCCATCTTGGGAATATCACACTCCCTCACCTTTAGTTGATGATACCCGGATAGAAGATCACCTTTATATTATAAGGGTCAGAAAGGCCCCTTGCAATTTTTCAAACAAGTCATCAATCCTTGGAAGAGGATTCTATTCTTGATGGTGACCCTATTGAGTTGTCGGTAGTCAATACACATCCTAAGGGATCTATCCTTCTTTTCACAAATAACACTGGAGAAGCCCAAGGTAATTGGCTAGGTCTAATAAATCCCTTCTCCAACAAGTCCCTCAATTTTTCCTTCAACTTTGCAGGGGCCATACATTAAGGGGTAATAGAAATGGGTTTAGTATCAGGGAGGAGGTCTACACCAAAGTCTATTTCCCTTTTTGGAGGAACACTAGGAAGGTCATTTGGGAAGACATCAAGAAATGCATTTACAACTGGAACCGACGCTATAGGAAGGGCTTTAGACTCTACATCCCTAACCCTTACAAAATGGTAAACACATCTATTAGAAATCAACTTACGGCTTTTAATGGAAGAGGTGAATCTACCCTTGACCATATCTTGACTTTCCCACTAAAGGATGGGTTCATTTGGAAATTGGAACTTGACCCTACGGGTTCTACCATTAATAGAAACACAATAAGCTTGCAACCAATCCATCCCAAGAATCATATCAAAATCAACCATGTCTAACTCAACAAGATCACAAGGTAAGATTTTATGCAAAATGAATATAGAGCAACTTCTATAAACTTTCCTTGCAATAATAGATGCACTGATAGGAGTTGAAACCTCATATGACTCATGCAACAACTCTGGGTCAACATGGAACTTTTTGGGCAACAAAGGGGGTAATAAAAGAAAGAGTGGCATCTACCTCAATCAATACATACACATCAAAGTCAAAGATATTAAACATACCGGTGACAACATCGGGGACTTCATCAACCCTGTGCCTCCCATGCAAAGCATAGAACTGGTTGTGCCTTTGGGCACTATCTTGTCGGCCACCTCTCCCCAATGGGACCGCATTAGCACCTTGTGGATGAACCTCCTTGCCCTTGTTGTGATTTTGAGGGCAATTTATCACCTTTTGCCCCAACTTCCCTTAACCTTAACAAGCACCGATATTCTTCAAATATGTGCCACCATGACCCTTACCACACTTCGGACACACATTAATAGGAGCCACAACCCTAACACCTTTGGGTCTCAGAAAAGCATTTGCAACTATCTTATGAAATGTATGAGTAAGCCTTTGGCCTTGATAGAACCGACTACTCCTTTGGAACTTACCCTCAAAATGGTCCCTCTTGGCCTCAATGCCTACTTCTCTTCCTCAATTTCTCCTTTTCCATTTGCTCAGCATAGGTCATTAACCGCGATAAGTTCATGTCACTAATCAACATGATGGACCGACGTTCTTCATTTACTAAGTCAGAAATACCAATTATAAATTTGTTCATCCTAGATCTTGAGTCGTCCACCCAATGTGGAGCATACTTAGAGAGTTGGGTAAACTTGAGGTCATACTCCCTCATACTCATTGACCCTTGTCTCAAATTCATAAATTCCACTAACCTAGATTCCTTAAGTTCAAGAAGGAAGAACCAGGTAAGGAAGGCCAGCTTGAACTCCTCCCAAAGCACCAAAAAGTTGACTCCCTTTTCCTCCCTCTATTAGTTGTACCGTATTTATGCTATCTTTTTGAGTTGGTAGGCTGCCAACTCCATTTTATCCTCTTGCCTCACACCCATATGGCCAAGATTTTATTGACCTTATGAATGAAATCTTAGGGTTCCACACTCACCTTTGACTTATAGAACTCTGAGGTATTTATTCTCAAAAAATCTCTCAGCTGAGAAGTCGATCTAGGAGCATGAAGGGCTTGGGCCCTTTGTTAGCTTGATTAGTCACCAAATGTGAAAGTAAGGTGAAAGCATCCCTAATCTCTCCATTGTGCAGTTGCTCCTCGGACGTGTGTGCTCATCTTCCCCTCGTATTAGGCATGATCTAGCATAGCAAAGAATAATCATTAGGAGTGGGATGGGGTAGCTTACTTTGACTCTATAGCATGACTTCGATCATGCAGAAGGAAAACATTTTCTAAAACATTTCATAGCCTCCTATGCATAGTTCTGGCGCACACCACAATCATGAATAAGACTCAAATGTTGGACTCCAAGGATCTAACAACCTAGTGCTCTGATACCACCTTTATTATGACCCAAGCTTAGGGCGTAGACGTGACCGGCGAATAAGGAACCCAAAGGAACACCAAATAAGACTCATAGCATATTATTACACATCCTTGGCCTTAGAAACAATCAGATTGACCATAAGTGATAAACATAAACAAGGAAAATAGGGACTACGGGTAACTTCCCTTTCAAGAACATGAATAGTCAATAGGTTCAAACTCGTAGTATACATACATATCATGTCCAACCATGCCTCTACTACATAGATAAAAGCAGGGGCCAAGACAAACCAACCGGTCTCACCATGATAGTCAATACATACATCAAGAGAGAAAGTTTTAATACATAGCAAGAGATCATAAGTGACTTCCTAGGAATATAGCAATAATCAACAAGCTTGAGAGAAGTCGCCCTAGCCACGTGGAGGATGATGATCAAGAAGTATACCGGTTCCTACATTGTGACATCATGTAGACATAGAGTATGCATTAGTATATTTGTATGTACTAAGTATGTAGGATGCAATGCAACAAGAGGTAGACATCATTGGTAAAATGTATAATCATATGCAATGAATAGCATACTACCAATATGTTATGTATGACTGATGCTTGATATAAAACCATACGTATATAGATAATAATATGAGTGTAAGGAGTGAACATTTTAGCGCAGGCCAAGACCTACCACTCCCTTAGATTGGCATATGAGGTATTAACCTCTTCATGAGGTTGATGGATTACAAACTCCCCACCGAGGTTGACGTAGTACTAAACCCCCAATGAGGTTGATAGAACACAAACCCCCCATTATGGTCGATGGGTACCAACCCCCATCAAGGTTAGCAGGACCTACCACCCCTGAGCTAGGAGATTGAGGTACCAACCACTTGATAGGTTACCCGAGCCTACAATGCCATGAGCTAGGCTTTGTTATCCCCAACACTATATAGAGATATATCATATATATATATATATATATATATATATATATATATATATATATACACACACACTTCTTTCAACAACATATACATACATTGATTTTTATAATCATTCCATCATCATTCTATAATCATTTCATCATCATATAGTCATTCATCTCATAAATCATACATTGGACCTTCAATTCTTCAAGAATCCACAACCGAATATTTTATCAAACACTTAGAAGGTGTGTAATGCTGGTGTAAAATCATGCAATTCAAGAGTGAAATCATTCTAGACAAATTAGTGTATAGCCATCAATAGATACTTGGTAGCACTCTCAAACAATAGACATCAAGACCCTTCATCAATCCTAACAATAGACCCTTGATTCATAGCTACAAACATAGTAAACATTTACCATTTCATAAACTGAACATAGCATATAGTGATTTTTATAATAGATAATAACCATGAATAAAGCAACTTTAAATCATTCAATTTTGAGTAGAAAAGATCTTGGGTATCATTGATGAAAGGAACCCATGAAAGAAACCCACATACCTTAGCTTTAGAGATGAACTTGATGAAGATTGGAAATGGAGACTAGAAGCTTGAGAGTAAATCCTTAGATTTAGAGAGGGTTTTGATACTTGAGTCTAGGAGTAAAATATTTGGCTAAGTGTTCAAATGAGTAATAAGGAATGTTTGGAATGATATGTGGAGGAAAAATGGCTAAGTATATGTATTTTAACATTTGGGAACACTTAGGTTCGAGACTTAAAAGCCTTGGACCGTAAGAAAAATAACTGGGTAGAATTTACATAGGCTAGCATCTATTCCACAATGTGGACCTAGCGTAGAGGTTGAATTTACAGATATTTGTGATGGAATCACGTCGCGGTGCTATTGCGGACAAACAATGGATAAACAAAATTGTGAAAATTGACATTGTTAATGGTTAGCTCTTAAATTGGGGTTAGACTAAATCTCCATTAAAAATGACCCTCTGAACAAGAATATGAAATCATATTTTTGATATCATGCATGAATTTTGAGATATATGTAAATTATGATTCTGGGTACTTTCGAGGCACATTTTTGTGTACTTTTTGGTTTTGTTTTAGTATAGCACCGTGACGTGATTCCATCACGTGTGAAGTAATGTACTGAATCTTGAATTAAAGTAGCTCACCAATACTTGGTAATACCATCTAGCGAAATACATTAAAATCCCTCGTAGAATCCCAAGAGAGATCACTGTTCTAAAGCATAAAACAAGCATAATCATAATCTCTAATGAATAATATCCACAAGCAACACAACTTGGAAACATGTAATTTTTATAGAAATAGAAGATTGAGCTTTATGGGTGAAAGGTACCCATGAATGAAAACCACATACCTTAGACCTTCAATTTCTTAAAATTGAGTTGTGAAAGACATGAAGATTGGAAGTGGGTCTTAAAATCCAATGCTTGCTCTTGAGTTTCCTTGAATTTGTATTGGGGTTTTGATAGAGGCTCTTGAGAGAATTTGAGCGTGTATTCCAATTGGGAGCAGTGAATTGGATCTTTAGGAATAGGGTTTAGGTCTTTAGGAATTGTTAAGATAGCATAGGAATCCCAAAAAGACAAATAAAAATGACTAAATTTATGGAATGCAATTAATGAAATGGAATTTGGCGAAAATCCCTATATACCCTTGCACATAAGAGTTCTATGAAAATGGGGATAACTTCTTCATCCAAACTATAAATAAGGTTAAACCAAGTGCGTTGGAAAGCTAATTCAAAGAGCTTTAATTTGGTAGGTCATGGGCTACGCACTTCTTTGTATTGTAAGAGATATGCCCCATTAAAGTTGACCCTTCTGCTAGTACTTGTGCAAAAATTAGCCAACAATTCATTTGAACTTGGCTTAATGTAGGGGACCCATGATGGTATTAAATGAAATAAATAAGCTTGACATAGATTTGAATGAGATCTTGATGCTTGAATGAGTTCCTTGAGATCCAAAAGTGAGTTTGGGACACTTAAATTGGGTGAAATATTTGTCTAATCGTTCGAGAGAGTATTGGAAAATGTCTTGTATGATATGAAAGTGAAATATGTCTAAATATAGGTATTTTCACATATGGGAAGATTTAGGCCCAATACTTAAGAGCCTTGGACCAGAATAAGAAAACTAACCAAAAATATAGGCTCTCACTGCCCCTGGGGCATCGTGCCTGGGGTGCTCCTGGACACTATAAATCGTTCACTTAAAAAACACAAATATTGATACGGTTGCTCTAAAATTGGGGTTAGACCTATTTTCCACTCAATTTTGCCTTCGAACAAGAATATGAAGTTGAATTTTTTATTTTACATACGAATTTTGAGATATGTGAAAATAACATTTCTGGGCACTTTTGAGGCACATTTTCATTCACTTTCTGGGGTCATTTCATATCACACTAGAATACATATATATGCATGCTTGTTAAGGAGGCATAAGACTTTCAAATTGTTTACATGAATATTTTGTCTTAAGATCAAATTACATTTTTATAACCATGCATAATTAGGCTAAAATGCCAATACATTATTCATGTAATACTTTTTATACATAGAATAGCTCCTTTGGAGCACCTTCTTGAGATATGAGTATGGACCCTCGAGGATAGCCCACCCCGCCTAAAATATCAATCGATGCTCCTTAAACATACTATGTAAATACCCATAATTACTCAATGAGCAACAATCATAGACATTTATGTGATCAGATTCTTATGATAACTATAATCTTATAAAAAGTCATATACATAAAAATAGTTGGGTGTTGACCCACTTCATAAGCTTCATTAAAACCACAATTATGTATGCATATGCCATGACTGAGATTAGAATAGCATGGGTAATCGAGATTCAAACTTAAACCAATAATACATTATGATATTCAAGTAAAATCATAAGAAAATTTTAACATTTAGATCATAATATAGATTTCCCATGCACAAATCAAGCTTTAATAGGGACATGGACATTCATAACTTCATAACTTCAATGTATTTCATCATATTAAGGCTTAAATCACTATAAAATTAACATTAAAACACAACCCATACATTAGTTGAATTTAATAAACAAGTATATTGAAAACCCATATTTGAAGTAAGCTAAAATTATGAAATCGCTTGAGAAGAGTTTGGGTCTTCTTGGTTGAAAGGGGCAAAGAATCAATCCACATACCTCAGATAATGAAGAAGATTCAAGAAGAAATGTGGTGAAGAAAGAGCCCTTCCTTGATCCCCAAGCCTAATCCTTACAGGAGTTCTTGAGAGAGACTTGAGAAAATTTTCAAATGTGAGGAATGAATTTTAATGAGAGGACTAAGGTTTCGGTCATTAGGAAGTCTTTAGGTAGCATAAGAAGTCATAAAATACCATTAGAATAAATCATAATTATGAAAATACCATTAATAAAATGAGTTGAAAAATTGAATATTTTCACCTCAAGGGCAACCATATGGGCCGTGCTAGGTCATACGGATTATATGCATAGTCCATGATCTAACTTATAAAAAAATTTCACTTGGCGAAGGTTCGAAACACTAATCCCCTTATAGATTTTTTAACAAAATCATCTACACCGATGAGTTAGAGAGGTCATGCAAAGCCACATGGACCATGTGCTTTCATGTACCACTTCCCTTAGAAACCTTCTCCACGATGAAGTTCCAAAATGGTGATTCAATACTTAGAAAAATTTCACTGCAGAAGCCATACAGGAAGCCATATGGACCATACCACAACGTACAAACTGTACCATGACAGTACCACTTTACTTGGTGTCAAAGATACGGAATTTCAAGAGTAAGGCCAGCACATGGCCCTCCACATGCTCCATGAAGTGTCATATAGACCATGAGGGATCCATGAGGGGTGTGCCTTAGTTTAAAACTCCACAATCAAGAACTAACACCCAACACATGGCCAAGGTCATTCCAAGGAGGCCCCACAAGATTCATATAGCCTCACATAGACTGTGAGAGATTATGTGGAGTTCCTCCTTTGACAAAACATTTTCAAAATTGAAATTTCCAAGCTTCAATGAGGTCATACAATTTCTTGGTCCTTAAATATTCGAAAAGTTAATTATTAAGGGGACCTAAAATAATTCTTTCTTCAAAGTTTGTTGTTTACTATCCCTACTACTAAAAATGTGTAAGATTTATATCCTTGTATGACCTAGCCTAGTGCGCGACCCAATTTTCATTCAGACAATCTATGGTAAAATAGTCATAACTTTTTACTCTGAAGTTGGTTTAACATGAGGTTTGGTACATCGTAAACTAGACACATATACCTTTGTTTGATGTGTTATGGACCCTTTAACTTCTTATATTTTGGTAGAAATTATCTAAGACATTTGACCAATTTAATAATTCTTTTAGAGAAACTTATGATAACCTTTTTCAATCTTTGTCTCACAATTGTAACAACCCCCAAAGGTGCCCCAAAACGTGCCTCGAAATGTCTAAAATTTTAATTTCATTATATCTCAAAATCCATTTGTGATTTTAAAAATTTGACATTAGATTCTTGTTCAAGGGGTCCAAATTACAGGGAAAAGGGTCTAACCCCGACTAAAGCACAAATATTTAGCAATTATGAAATTTCAAAAATCAAATTCCAGAGGGGTTTTTGCGTCCCCCTCGTGATGCGCCCCTATGTAATTTTGAACTCTGCTTTTCAGATTTGATATAAAAATTTTATGTCTTGGGTCTAAAAGCTCCCATATATGTTTTTACGCATTCTTAGTCATATTTCACCCTTATATCATCCTAAACACTTCCTAATACTAACTCAAACACTTGGCATATTTTCACTAACCAAACTAAAGTCCTAAACCCTCATCCCAAGATAAGGTGCTCCTTCAAAGTTCTCATTCAAACTTCAAGTCTCCATCTCCAATCTTCACCAAGTTCATCCAAAGGGAAGCTATGTGGTGTTAAACCATTGGGTCCTTCGCCCATGGTGCCTAAACACTTTTTTTACTAATATTGCATGATATAAAGTTTATTTTACATATGGATCTTGTATATTGAGAAATTTACTACATAGTGATTTTAGTTCATCAAAGTATGGTTTTTAAGCATGTTTTGAGCTCAATCTTTGATCTAATGTTGGGTCTGATGAGGAGTTTTGATGTGAATGTCTTAGGGGTGTTGTAAGGTGTTGATTGATGGTTTTACTATAGATTTTCTTGCATGATTTTATCTCCAAATTGCATGGTCTTTTACCCCAACTACACACCCCCAAGGTGTTAGATAAAATGTCCGGTTATGATTTTGAAATGACCCCAAAATTTAACCAAAAATGTGCCTCGAAAGTGCTCAAAAACTTGTTTTCCACATACCCAAAAATCTACTTAGAAATTTTAAAATTTGACTTCATATTCTTGTTCAGGGGGTCCAAATTACGGTGATAAGGGTCTAACCTCAATTTTAAAGTAAAGGAATTGAATTATGAAATTTATCTTTGTGCAATTTTCAGTAGGCATCCGCGACCTCTCCGCGTGTTATTGCTGCATTGTCTTTTCCTAGTTCACCTAGATTTTTTAATTGTTGGACCTAAGTTTTTCCAAATGTATTTTTACCTATACTTAGCCTTATTTCTCCCTCATATTACCTTAAGACATTCCCCAATAGTTCCCCAAATACATAGACTCATTTCTAACCCTAAATTCAAGTCCCAAGCTCAAGGCCAATCTTAAGGATTTCTTCAAGGATCACACCTAAGCTTTAAATCTCTATTAAAGTCTTCTTCAAGAGCTTCACAAAAGCTAAGGTATATGGTGTTAAACCATTGGGTCCTTTCACCCATGGGGCATAAAACCTCTTTTACTTAATATTGAATTATTTAAAGTTGATTTTACATGTCGATCTTGTATATTGAGAAATTTACTGCACAGTGATTCTAGTTCATGAAAGTATGGTTGTTTTAGCATGTTTTGAGCTTCAATTCTTAGATCTAATGTTAGTTTTGATGAGTGGTTTTGATATGAATATCTTCGCGGTGTTGCAAGGTGTTGATGAAAAGTTTTACCACTGGTTTTCCTACATGATTTCACCTCTAAATTGCATGCTCTTGTGGAAATGAAAGTCCAAAGCATGAGAAATGATATGATTGACTTTATGATGATGAAATGAGCTTATGAGCATGATGAATTCCATATAAAGCATTGCATTAGTTCATATACAACAATGTGAGGGGTTTGTACTTGTACTTCACCTTCTAGGATATTTAGGGTGTGACCATCATCAACTATGTGCGGGGGTTGTACTTCACCACCTAGGATGATTATGGTGTGACCATCAACCACCAAGTTCGGGCTTTATACTTCACCATCTAGGATGATTAGGGTGTACCATTATCAACCATGTGAGGGTTTTGTACTTTACCACCTAAGATGATTAGAGTGCGACCACCATCGACCAACCAAGGTTAGAAAGCTAGCTTGGTCTATTCTACACATATGATATTCTATATGAGCATGTATTATCTAAGAATGTTTTACTTATGCATTGATCATACATGAAATATTGCTATATCATGCCCATTGCCTATTGTTATGTATGTTGATTATGAAGCTTGTCTCTTGTTGCATTGCATCCTACATACTTAGTACATTCAAACTTACTAACACATACTCTTGTATACATGATATCACTATATAGGAATCGGTGCCCAAGTTGATGATCCTCCTGCACGTGGCTAGACAGTGTTATTCTAAGCTTATTGGTGAGTCCTTCATTTTACGAACTTTGGTTTATGATTTCCTCTTACTTATGTATTGAAACACTATCTTATGTTCAATTTGACTATAAGGGTGAGCCCGATTACTTTGCGTTGGCCCCCGATGAATTTATATAGAGAGAGGTACTTGTTGGACATGTTGTGTATTTATGTTTGAGCTTTGACTCTTGACTCTTGATTATGGAGTTTATGCAAGTTTTTCCTTAGTCCCATTGTCCCTATTCCTAATCTATTTCTTTTTGTATTCTTACATGACTAAGGATGTCTAGTGACAAGTTAAGAGGCTTGTTTGGGGTACCTTTGGGTTTTCCATTAGCTATATCATATCTAGAACCTTGCCTTGGATCGTGACAAACTTGTTATCAGAGCACTAGGTTGATAGATCCTTAGAGTCCAACATACCACATCGATTAGATTCCTATTGATGGTTGTGAGGCTATGAGGCATTTTAGGAATTATTTCCCTTTTTCATGTAATAAGTCATGCTATAGAGTTGTGATAAGTATTTCCCCTGACAATTGTTCTTTGCTACTCTAGATCATGATGAATACTAGAGGAAAATAGTCCCAAACTCCCGAGGAGAAACCTACTAGTGGTGAGCTCTAGGATTCTCTTATTATGCTTCCCTAAGTGGTGGCCAACCAAGTGCAACAAGGGGCCCAAGCCCCTCATGCCACTACACCAGGAGCTCCAGCAAGGCACTTCATGAGTATGAATTGTTCATTTTTCCATGGGTCAAAGGTGGATGTAGATCCACAATAGTTTATTGATAAAGTTTACAAAAACTTATCAATCATGGGTGTTGGAGCAAGCAAGAAGGCTGAGTTGGCAGCGAACCAACTCAAAGTGGTAGCATAAATTTCATTTGATCAATGGAAATATGAGAAGTGTAATGGCTATGTGGTGCTTTGGGAGGAATTCAAATTTCTACCTTAATCGGTTATTCCCTTTTAAGCTTAGGGAAGCAAATATGGTTGAGTTTATGAACTTGAAAAAGGTAGCATGAGTGTGAGGGAATATGCACTCAAATTTAATCAACTTTCAACATATTCTCCTCACTTGGTGGATGATTCTAGGTCAAGGATGAATAAGTTTGTTATGGGCCAAGAGGCCGCCCCAAGCTACTAATAGGGGGTTTGCCAATGACCTCCCTAGGCCTTAAGGTGTTAATAGTGTGGATCTTATAGAGGTGTGTCCTAGATGCAAAAGAATGCATGGAGGCCCATACTTTAAAGATTCTAATGCATGCTTTGATTGTGGAGAGCATGGTCACAAAAGGATTGGTTGTCCAAGAAAGCAAGGTTCGGGGTGCAAATGTGATTCCATTGAGTAGAGGTGGTCCACAAGGTGGTGCTCCAACACATAGTCAATTCTATGCTCTACATGGAAGGAAAGGGGTTGGTAAGGTCTTCGATGTCATTACCGATGTTGAAAATGTTTTATCTTGACTTATATGCTTTGATTGATCCGAGTGCCACCCTATTCTTTGTTAGCCCCTTTGTAGTTAAAAATTTTTATGTTAAGTTAGAGTTGTTGTATGATTCATATGAGATATCTACCCTTATTGGTGCATCTATTATTGCTAGAAGGGTGTTTAGAAATTGTATAGTATGTATGTTGCATAAAATCTTACCTTCTGATCTTGTTGAATTAGATATGGTTCATTTTGATGTTATCCTAGGGATGGATTGGTTGCATGCATGATATGCTTCTATTTATTGTATAACTCATAGGGCCAAGTTTCAATTCCCAAATGAACCCATCCGAGAGTGGGAGAGTCACTATATGGTGGTGAAGGGGAAGTTCATTTCTTGCATTAAAGCCCATAAGTTAATTTCTAAGGGGTGTTTATATCATCTTGTGAGAGTCAAAGATGTAGAGTCAAAAGTCCCTTCCATTGAGTTAGTTCTGATTGTAAATAAATCTCTTGATGTCTTCCCAAATGACCTTCCCAGTGTCCCTCCTAAAAGGGAGATAGATTCTTGCATAGACCTCCTTCCCCATATCCAACCTATCTCCATTCCCCCTTATTGTATGGCCCTAGTAGAGTTAAAGGTGTTAAAGGAGCAATTGGATAATTTGTTAATGAAGGGATTTGTTAGACTTAGCCAATCAATTTGAGGTGCACCAATGTTGTTTGTAAAGAAAAAAAAGGGTCAATGTGAATGTGCATAAAGTAATGACAACTCAATAAGGTCACTGTAAAGAATGAATATCCTTTTCCAAGGATTGGTGACTTGTTTGACTAATTGCTAGGGTCTAGCTTTTTCTCTAACAACGATCTTTAGTCCAGGTACCATCAATTAAGGGTAAGGGAGTGTGATATTCCAAAGATGGTCTTCCAGACTAGACATAGGGCATTATGAATTTGTACTGATGTTCATTGGGCTGACTACTACGCCGGCCATCTTCACGGACCTAATGAATAGTATCTTCAAGCCCTATCTTGGTTCCTTTGTTATGGTTTTCATTGATGATATTTTGATCTATTCACATAGTAGGGAAGAGCATATAGGGTATTTGAGGGTTGTATTGCAAAGATTAAGGGAGGAGAGATTGTATGCTATGCATGACAAGTGTGAATTTTAGTTGAATGAGATTGCATTCTTAGGTAATATGGTGTCGGGGGATGGTATAAACGTGGATCCTAAAAAGACCGATGTGATTAGGAATTGGCCTACACCATTGACCCCATCGAATGTTATGAGTTTCTTGGGCCTTGTGATTCACTACAGAAGGTTTGTGAATGGTTTCTCCTCCATTTCTTTTCTTATGACAAAATTGACTCAAAACAAGGCTAAGTTTGTGTGTATTAATGAATGTGAGAAAGGCTTCCAAATATAGAAAGATAGACTTGTGTCCGCTCTTATATTTTCACTACCGCATAAGCTTGAGGGTTTTGTTGTATATTGTGATGCATTTAGAGTTGGTTTGGGTTGTGTGCTAATATAAATGGTAAGGTCATAGCCTATGCTTCTAGGCAACTCAAAGTGCATAAAACGAACTACCCTACCCATGATTTTATACTGGCCACCGTGGTATTTGTATTAAAGATTTGGCATCATTATTTGCATGGTGTGCATGTTGATGTCATAACTGATCATAAAAGTCTTCAATATGTCGTCACTCAAAAAGATCTTAACATGTGACAAAGAAGGTGGCTAAAACTCCTTAAGGACTATGACATGAGTGTGCATTACCATCTAGGTAAGGCAAATATTGCGAAAGATGCTTTGAATCGGGTGTCTATGGGTAGCCTAGCTCATGCGGATGTTGGCAATAGAGAGATAGCTAAGGAGGTGCATCGATTGGCTAAAGTCGGGATGAGGACAGAATATGTGGGTGATGGTATTGTTGTTGTTGATGGATCTAAATCTTCTTTGGTTGATGAGGTGACAACAAAACAAGATCTAGACTCCTCTTTGCTTGAGTTGAAAGCCTTGGTAAAAGAAGGCAAGATAGAGGTTTTCTCCCTAGGTGGAGATGGGGCCCTTAGATACCAAGGTAGGTTATGTGTGACATGTGTTAATGGTTTGAGGGAGAGAATTCTTGATGAAGCCCATAATTCTTGATATTCAATCCACACTGGTTCCATCAAAATGTTTAGAGACTTGAAAGATGTGTATTGGTGGGGGGGCAAGAAGTGAGATATTGCCAAATTTGTCACTGGTTGCCATAGTTGTCAATAAGTCAAAGTGAAGCA